>ML808898.1:21840-94351 GCA_009831015.1 Picea engelmannii
GATGTAATAAAGGTCAATATTAATAAGGCCTTTCAATAAAATAGAATAAGGCGGATGTAAGAAGACCTAATAGAAGCTTCCTCTTCTAAAAGGATCTTCCTCTAGATGCTTCTCTTAATAGACATATTTAGTATAAATAAGGGGTGAGGGTATGAGAACCCTATCTTGGAGATTATTGTAACAGAGCACTGCTCGATTGGAGGTTGCCCCCTCGAAGAGGCCTGTGAACATTGCTTTCTGAATTAAAGTGCTATTTCTATTGCTATTTCATATATCATTTCTGTGTATTGTGAATATTATGTTGGATATTTTACTGTTATTCTGCCATTTCTAGCATTTTATTTCTGTTCTGCATTTTTTATATATCTGGTATCTTGCACCATCCCAATCTAAATCAGTATAACCATACAGTATTAAGTCACAATATCCGGTATAAAAGAGGACATATTCCAATTTACCATTAAGGTATCTCATCACATGCTTTGCAGCTACAAGGTGAACATGTCTAGGCTCCACTAGATATTGACTCAAGGTATTCACAGTAAAGCATATATTTGGTCTAGTGTTCGTCAGATACATCAACGAACCAATCATTTTTCCATATAGAGTAACATCAACTATTTCTAATGAAGTATCATCCAATAACTTCATATTTGTCTCCATAGGAGTGGGCATGGATCTATAGTACATCATATCGAATCTCTTCAGAATATTTTCACATCATACTTTGCTTGATTAATAAAAATCTCTTATGGGCTATTCCATACTTCAATACCTAAGAAATAGTGCATCGGTCCTAGGTCCTTCATTTCAAATTCAGTGGTAATATTCTTCTTACAATATGTGATGAGTCATCCACTTATAGCAGCAATATATCTGGTCCATCATTATCAATATTTAAGTAGAGGTTGGGATCAACTTTACTCTTGGTAGATCCCAAGCTCATCATAAATCTATCAATCCTTCCATACCAAGATATTGGAGCTTTCTTCAACTTGTAGACATGAGTCTTTACTTCATGTACCTAGAAACCAAATTTCGCATCACATTGTACCAACCTGGTACACTTGCTCAGTTGCAAATCAATCTACATAATCATGTGCTAGTTCTATGTGCTTTCTAAAAAGTAATATCTGTCTCATTTCGTGAGAGTATGTCCTCTACTCTTTATGTAACAGTTCATCTGGGATTGGGAATCTGCACCTGTAGCTTCTCTTTCTGAAGCTAAGAATGACTACTCCATTCTCACTGTAGTTGTTAAACTTTGAGAGTAGCTATGCTACTCCATCATGATGAGAGATTCATTTGCTCCATATGAATCTCATACTGCATCGACTTCTTTTAATGGATCATAGTTGTTCTATATATACTTTTTCTGATTACCGGAGCCAGTGCCTTGTCATAATCTTCTGGACACAAATCAGGCTTTGTACATATTTATACTATTATTTGTAGCATGCTTAATCTATTAGATCAATATTGGAAGTCACCACTAACTTCCCTTATGGTCTTAAGGAAAACTCCATATCCCAGTCCTTCTGACTAGCTTCCTTCTCTGTCATTGAAAAAAGGGAATCTTCTCAGGAGATTTCATCTCTCCTAGAGGTCTTTGAAGCTACAATCTAGTCTTATAAACTCATGGAATATGTCTTCCAGTCCTGGAAGATGTCTCTTTTTCCCATATGATCCTTTATGATATCAGTCTTACTCTGAGTCTTGATTCATTCTAAGTCTACAAAAATTTCATATTCTCTACAGGATATACTTGGTGTTGAATACCAATTCTTAATATGAAAAGTTGGGTTAGACTTCAAACGAATTATGCTTCCTATCAAGGTGGATTCATTATTAATTGACCAAGTCTACTATGAGTTCTATTCTAATGTTTGGTCATCTTTGGAGCCTTCTACTCCTTACAATCAATCTCCATATGAGATACTATGTATCTCAAAAGTATCTTCTTCTTCATCTTCTTTGGTACATGAATGTATATGGGCATGTATAGAACTTGGATAGTGTACTCCATCTCTCATCTAATATGTTTCCTCCTACAACCATCACTATATCTTCCTCAGGGTTATCACCCGTGAACTTCCTGGAACAAGAACAACAAGGGAGAAACAACAGACAAGAATAATTCTCTTTATAAATAATAAAACAATAGCAAGAACAATCACCACAATAGCTCATTTAGAGCTATCACTTGTGACCTGCCTGAAACAAGGGTAAGAAATACAATAATAAGGAATGAGAGAAACACTCTTATAGTGTTGTGATCAATCATTCCCCCATGGTAACCTGGAAACAAAACAAGAAGTTTCTCCTAGAGGAGATGTTAGTTACATATAGTAAATGATTAAAATAATCATTTCTCTCAATAGTGCTCACATGCTACCAAGTATTCAATAGTAAAAAATTTCAAATATTTCTATCACAACTATAATGTTTATCAGTTATCAAACCTGATATGTGTAAATTTGAATCTTATTACTTTTATCAATTAAACATCGAACCTAGAGTCTTGTCCTCAAGAATGAATGTGTTTCATTTCTTCCAAGTCTCCTTCACTCAAGATGACAAGTAATTTCTTCAACATGTCCTATGTACTAAGAAAATATGTTATCTTGGTAGAAATATAAGTTAGGGAATAAACTCTATAATCTCAACTTTAATGAATCTAATACTTTGACTTTAATTTTGACCAATGGTTAGTATGATAACTTCAACAGATCAAAATACAACCTTGATATTCATAAGATTACAATAATGTCATAAAAATTAGAGTCATATCAAATTAGTCAAACCTAGGGTGCATAGTTCCTTTAAATGCACTGGATCTGAGATCCCTCTAGATATACGATTTTTGTTTAGAAAAAATATCCTTTATCTTGCAAATACCCTTTATAATAATGATATAGTTTTAACATATGTAAGTACATACCTTTGACAATATCGATAGGTAGTGGCACCATCCGACAACAACGATAAGCAATAACAAAGCTTTAAAACTTCAAAGGTTCTTCAACTTGTAACTTAAAGTTAGTTGGATATTTTCTAGGGTAAGGCACACTAGGACAATAAAAAATCAGTCCCAACACTTCACAAAAGCTTTCACTGCAACTGGCACCGCAGTTAGTGTTGGCACTGCAATGGGTGTTGCAATTGGCATGAAGGAAATGGCACAAAGGAACTGGCACTGCAATGACAACTGATACTGCCACTGATACTTCTAATGCAACTGATACTGCAACTGTAACTGCAGCTGCAAATGCAACTAGTACTTCAACTACAACTTACGTTTTTATGAGGAAACCCTAACTTTTCAAACTTCAAATTTCATAATTATGATCCAGGTAATAGATGTACCCTCCTAGGGAGAGCTCCTAGATGTGGTTACTTCCCACAACTTCCTCCTTAAACAAGGAAAACGTCACACTTAGGGTTTATGTAGAAACCCTAATTCTGCAGCAGCTGCAATACTAAAAATTGGATATGTGAGTTGGTCTGTTTCAGGATTACTCTAATACCATGTTGAAGTTTTACTTATACAACCAGAATTTACGGTTCTTATTTATTATTATAATCATTTACACATTAGATGCATAAATAAGATCACCAAAAGAGAGGAAATCACAGAAACAATAGAGACACTTAGATTATCCTTGGAAACCCTCATGGGGGAGAAAACCCAACGAAAACTTCCTCAATATAGATAGACCAAAGACTGAACAAAATATCCTCCTCTAATCCTTCACTAGAAAGAGTATCACACCACTTAAACAAGAAATACCAAGACATATACCAAGATCTCTCCTTGACGTCACCCCCAGTTGCAGTAGCAGTTCCTCCAAGACTTCTACACTTCTTCATAGTTACAGAGCTAGTGTGGTGAGTGTGTCCAAATGAGGAATTGGCCTCTCTTATAAATAGTGGTATGACCAACCTATAATTAGGTCTAGGATGACCTGTCATTTTACCCTCCTAATTTACAATTAACTGTCAAGGCACAATAGGGCCTAATTAAATATAATATAATAATATTATTCAACTTTCTCTCAGGAAGAATATTCTTCGAAGTTACAATATTTTAACAACATCGCTGGTAGGAAACCCTGCAATCTTGGCTATGATATCCACATCTATGGGGATCGACCTATCCATAAACATGATACCTCCATGTACGCTAGCCAAAAATTTCTTCGCACAGAGGCCTACATTTTTACCATGTCCAAAATGTGGTATCTCTAGCAAATTCATAATGACCAAATTGTAAAGACCTATGATCCTCTGCCATGTTCTCCAAGTAAACTTCCTGCGTAAAGTACGAAAAATCCACTGTGTCGGTTAAATCGTGATCCATATATTTTATCTTTGACACCTTCCCTAGCATGTCTTCTACTACAACTACAACATATGGGAGATAAGGTAAAGTTATTTCTGTTGCGCTTGGTGTTTTCCTCTTCTGACCGACGGCTAAGTTTTCTTTTGTAGCTTCATCGTCAACTTATTCTTCTTCTTCTCCCTCTATTTATTGTTTTCTTTTGATATCTTCGACCAAAACTTCCTCTTCTATGACTTTTTGCTTTTGTGTGTCCTTTTCCTTCGCTTCTACATGGTTTTGAAGATTAGGGTTTACATTGTTGTTAGGGTTTTCTACACTCTAATCCACTTGCACCTGTTTTTTGTTTGATATTTATTCCTTTATCATAGTAGGGCTGATGGATTCATTTTCTGATGTCATAACATCCTTTACCTCTAGAAATTTTTTTGGATCTCCCATTCTTTCCTTATTCCTTCCTAACTGTCGGGTCACTCTGATAAATCGGCTGGGAGTGCCAACCTTCGAGGGTGCCATATAACTAGACTTGCACACAATTGACTGAATTTCCTTCTTTCTCAATCACCCCTTTCTCATGCTCTGAAGTTATTTGTTTCTCAAAAATTTCTAAGTGTCGAACATGTCCATGATTTTCCCTTTTTATAAACCCTATCATTAATGTTCTAACTTGTTTTTCATTTTTTCAGTTATTTCTTCGTTTTGTCATGCGGTATCTAGTTTTTTGCACGTAGTATTTTGAATTATGTCGCAACAATTTTTTATTTTTGTGCACTATCATTCCCAACTATCTATATCACTTATTCCTCTAAGTAATTATTTTTTTATTTTTCTTCATTCTTCTATTTTTGTCTTCCTTTTTCTTCTTTTAACTCCTACTATTTACAATATGTACAAGTATACTTTTTGCGCTGCCACTAATGGTAGTCAGTGGGTCGAATGTTCCTATATAGTTTCAGTTGACTACCATTCACCATTCCTTGAATTTAATTGCCTGCTAAGTCTTGTAGTTGTACAAAACCTCCATCTGTGATAGATTTTATCTTATATGGCCCTAGCCAATGCATTCTAAGTTTCCATGGGTGTTGTAAATACTTACTGTCATAGAGGAGAACCAAAAATCCTACCTTAAATTATTTTTCTTGATATGTGTGTTATGCCATGCCTTATATTTTTCTTTCTGTACCTCCTGATGAAATCCTGCTATGATTCTAACCTCCTCCAAATCTATCAACTATGCCAATATTTATTGCATTAGGCCTCTTTCTGTCATATTTGTGATTGCTTCTATGCAAAGACTCGGTATAAGATAATCTAAGGGAACTACCGCTTCCTATCCATACACCATCCTAAAGGGTGTCTTCCATGTTAGCTTCTTACAGATAGTTCTATAAGCCCAAAGTAATGTCGATACCTTCAAATCCAAATCATCTATGTTCACATTACAATATTTGTCATGAAATTATCCAAAATCTTGTTGAAGGCTTCCACTGTTCCATTTGCTTGAGGTTGATAAGGAGTACTCTTCTGGCAGTGTATCTTAAATTATTGAAGCATTTCCTCAATGGTACTATTGATGAAGTGAGTCCCCTTGTCACTCGTCAATATTCCTTTTCATCCAAAACTTCTCACTATATTCTCAAATAAAAAGGGTGTTGCAGTCTCTGTGTTGTAATCCTTCATTGGTGCTACCTCAACCCATTGGGTCAAGTATTTCATTTTTTTAATAATATATCTGTATCTTGATCTTCTTTCTCATGGATTAATTGGACCTACAAAATATATTTCCCATTTATCGAACACTTGTAAAGTAACCTATGGTCTCAGTGGAATCTCATCCCTCCTGGATATCTTCCCAACTATTTGACAAGCATCACACTTCTGACAGTATTCCTTTGAATCCTTATGGACTATTGGCCACCATAATCTTGCACATAATACCTTATGTGTGGTACCTTTTTCTTGCATAGTGTCCTCTTGCAATCCATTCATGCGCTTCTGCCAAAATAAGGAGTCTATCATGCTCCATCAAACATCTTCTCAAGATGTTGTATGTTCCTAGTTTGTATAAATGGCCTACAATCAACTGATAATATGCAACTCTCACTACCAAATGTTTCTTCTATGTAGTAGTAAATTCCCTTGGTGAAAATCCTGTACTCAAAAACTAAATAATGTCAGCAAAATATTCATCTACTATTTGTACTGAAAACAATTGTGGATTGGAAAAGTTATCTTCCAAGTTATTGGGCTCTTCTCCATTTGTTATCCTGGACAAGTGATCTAGTCCCATGTTCAATATTCTAGGCTTCACCAAAACTTCAAAGTCAAATTCCTAAAATAATAATATCCATCTTCATATCCTTCCCCGCAACACTGGCTTATTAACTAAGTATCTCATAGATGAATGATCTATAAACATCTTAAAGTGTTGTCCCAACAAGTAATGTTTGTATTTCTACAAATCATACACCACAACTAGATCTTCTCTTTCTATATTATTGTAGTTCTTCTCTGAATCGGACAAGTTCCTTCTTGCAAAAGAAATAGGGTGATCTATATCACCTTCTCCTCGATGGGTTAATATTGCTCCTAATGCAATTGCAGATGCATCCACGTGCACATGAAATTGCTTTAATGAATCTGGTAAAACCAGAATTGGCGCAGTAACCATGTTTTCCTTTAAAATATCCAAACTCTTCTGGAATTCATCATTCCACTAGTACTTAGTATCCTTCTTCAACAAATTTTCCATTGGCACAATAATCTTTGCATATCCTCTTATGAATTTCCTGTAATATCATGTATGGCCCAATGTACTATTTAACTGGTGCACTGACTTTCCTGGTGGTAACTTAACTATGACAACAATTTTAGTAGGATCAACCAACAGACCTTGTTTACGCACCACATGTCCTAACAAAATCCCAAAAGGTGTGTTGAAAATACATTTCTTAATGTTCAATGATATCTGACACTGTCTGGATCTATCCAACATCAACCTTAATACTTCAACATGATATTTTAAGAGAATGAAAATTATCCAATCATCCAAGTAAACCTCCAAAAACTTATGAATAAAGTCCTTAAAAGTTTCTACTACTACTCTTGAAAAGATGGTTGGTGCATTCTTCAATCCAAATGGCATAACTATATACTTAAATGATCCCCACTATGTATAAAATGTTTTCTTATGTCTATTTTCTAGTGCGATCCTAACATGATGATAACCTAAAAATCCATCTCTAAACGAATAATTTTATTGACCCCCTACATTCTTGAACACTTCATCTGTAAATGGGGTAGGAAAAGGATCATCGAAGAAAGCATCATTCAATTTTCTCAAATCTACACAAATCATGATCTCTCCTTGGTTCTTTTCTTGCACCACCGTAGGAATGATCCATTCTAATTCTTCTACAGGTTCTATAAAACCATCTTCCATCATCTTGTCAATTTATGTCTTCACCTTCTCTTTGTATATTGGATTCAATCTATACGGCCTATATCTATAAGGTAGCTAGAGAGGTAGTGGGGAGGCCTAGAGGGCCCATAGTGATAATAGTGGAGGCCATTAAATGTAAGGTGGACTAGGTCCACTATATATTATTAAATAAGGCCCACTATGGTAGTTGGATAAAATAAATGTAAGAGGAATTCTTAAAAGGTTCTACTTCTAGAAAATTCCTCCTCTAGAATGTTCTTAGGTGATGGTAGCACTATATACAGGGGTTCAAGCAATGTAATGGGATATGAAGAGAAATATTGTATTTGGAGAAGTAGCTATATAAGAGGATGCCCCCTCATAGAGGCAAGTGAATAGGGGAGGATCCCTTCCATAATAGTATCCATTGTATGGTGTTTCTCTACCTCAAGGGTTTGATATAATAAAGTGTGGTTTTCTATATTGTTTCATACATCTTGTGTGGTGATTGTATTCAGATATATTTAGATCTATTGTGATATTTTGTATTTAGGTATTTGGTACATAAATGTAAGGTATATAGAGAGGTAGTGGAGAGGCCCAGAGGGACAATAGTGACAATAGTGAATAATATTGTGAATGTATCAAGCATTGCTTGAGGAGTGTTATCCATCCTTAAGGATTAATTTATGGTGTTACCATACCTCAAGGGTTTTCTATATTCTTGTGTTCATGTTATGGTGAATGGTTTGGTGTTTATTATTGGTTTATTTTGAGATTTATCTTCAGATATATTCAAGTACTTAACAATTGGTATCAGATAACTTTCCTTGGCCAAAGAAGGGAAGAATGTTTTGCTCTTTTTTGCAGAATTATTCTAGGGAAGAAAAAGAGGGCGATGCACTTCAGGTTCATATTTGAAGATTTATGAGATGAATTTGGAAAACCAAATTTGTATTTGAATTCCTCTCAGAAAGATACCCAATTTAAAAAAAAAAAACAGCTGAAACGGATTCCAGGAAGTAAAGTTATGAGCATTTTAAATTCAGCAGTTTTTCAGGGTTTTTCTTGAAAAAACTGCGATTTTATGAAGTAATTTATTGTTCTATTTTTTGGATTTTTTCATGATGGTGGTGGGACTGCATATTTCATAACTTTTCATACGGTTCTCAGATGGATATTTCTTCTCAAACCCTCAAAGAAATTCTACAAATAACTGAAGCATTCAAACCTCAATTGTATAACACATTGGATGACTTTGTAGATGGCCTCACAGACAACCTCAATGATAGTTTTCATAGTATTCAATATTCATTGGATAGCATACAAAAGAGATTTTGTATGGCAGACATAAGGGATGAATATAATCAAGAAATATATGCTTGGTATGATTTGGAGGTTGATTGCAATGATTGGTATATGAATAGTTGTCATTTCTGGGATGACAACCACTTCCATATTTTATTGGATGACTCTACTCCACATTCTGTAGAGAACATCAATGTCCCACATCAAGAGCTAGTTATAATTACCAACATCCAACCTGCATATTCTACAATGGTATTGTTCCTTCCAAATTCAACTTTGATCCTCTATGTGGATGTATATTCTTATTTGTATCCACATGATAGGTGTCAATATTGGGAGCATCATTTTCAGTTGGTTATTGGGTGTCGATATCTTCCATGTGGGGTTCACATGAGAAATTGGACATGGGACCCTGGTTTACAATGGTGGTTGGACTACTTCAACATGGTGAATTCCATTTCTCAATGGGACCCTGGTTCTCTAGTCTACTTCAACACTATGGTCCACACTTAACCATGGGACCCTGGTATATGGTTGTACATCAAGCATTGAGGACAATTATTTCATAAGGAGGATGGAATGTAAGATAGCTAGAGAGGTAGTGGGGAGGCCCAGAGGGCCCATAGTGATAATAGTGGAGGTCATTCAATGTAAGGTGGACTAGGTCCACTATATTATTAAATAAGGCCCACTATGGTAGTTAGATATAATAAATGGGTAGTTAGATATAATAAATGTAAGAGGACTTATTAGAAGTTTCTAATTCTGGAAGATTCCTCCTCTAGAATGTTATTAGCTGATGGTAGCACTATATAAAAGGGTTCAAGCAATGTAATGGGATATGAAGAGAAATATTGTATTTGGAGCATTATATCAATAGGAGGATGCCCCTCGAAGAGGCAAGTGAACAGGATAGGATCTCTTACAAAATATGATCCATTGTAAGTTGTTTCCCTACCTCAAGGGTTTGAAATAATAAATTGTGGTTTTCTATATTGTTTCATACATCTTGTGTGGTGATTGTATTTAGATATCTTTAGATATATTGTGATATTTTGTATTCAGGTATTTGGTACATAACAATATCTAATAGGTATTTCTTCTAGCTTCAATGGGATCTTCATTTCTCCTAGCTATCCTTATAACCCCTTCATCTCTAAGAATGTTACTGGGAATAAGTCACCATACTCACGCAGTAATTCTGTGATCATTTCTATTGTCTGGCTATCTGAATAATCTCCAATACTTTCCATCTTTGGGTTTTCTGCAATTCCAATATTTATCTTTTTAATCCTTAATGGTGTAGCATAATTATCTGAATCTATCTTGGGACCTTCTACTTCCCTTTCACCTTCCAATTCTTGGATATTGATATTGCATGAATTATCTTCTATTGGTTCTTCTACTTCTACAATGTGATAACAATGTAGAAATTGCTTAACTATCTGTATAGACAACTTCTGATATGATGGAACTATTTCAAACTATGGTTCTTCAAATATCTTGTTTCTTACCAATTTCAACATTGCATCAATCTCTGGATTGTCATGCTCAAAGGAAAATGTAACTACAAAGTTCTATTGTATCTCTTCCCAATTAATAGTTTCTTTGTGTTGTTCATGTTCTGTGTACCATTTCTTTGGAATGCCTTCTAGTGTGTGAATAAAAAGGTGTGGCCATTCTTCTGTTGGTACTAATATCCATTGAACCATTCACCTCTATAAATGTTCTTGAGGTTGTCCAAATCCCTCATATTTTTCCTCATATTTGTGTTCCTGCACTGTGTCGAATCTGATGTGTAGTAACCTTTTGCATTGAAACCAATTGTTGATATTTTCCTTGTTTGTACCCCACCATATTGCAGGTGTATATTTTAAAGAAATAACTAATGCTGGTAATCTCTGATTTTCCATAATCTCTACCTCATACTTCATTAAAAAGTATTCTAAATCATTCAATCCATAAAGAGTAGGAGGTTCTCTTACCTATCTACCAACCCATCTCAGCATGTGCATCATTCTGAAACACCTCGTGGTAGATAATTCTAGTCAATGTTGTCAGTTTTCCAGTCCTATGTCAAAGTCTGAAGCACAAGAACTAATACTCCTCCAACTGAGCATGGCATTTGTAGTTGGGTCGATATAATCCTCTTCGCGCACAATAGTTCTATATAACTAATTCACATATTTTGTCAGGATATTCTCTATAGGTTCGACATAGCTTCCTCCTTTTGAGGCATCCAATGGAGCAATATCTCTGTATTATCTAGACTCAAATATCATCTTTCTTGTCTTCAAATTGATAATAGTATGGTTATCAAAATCCCAATCCATACCCAATAGTGTTGGATATGGTGAAGTATTGTCCACTATGTCATTGGCTTCAAAATCATCAATGGTGCACACACCATCTAAATCTAATGGAATCCCCTTCAACCTCCCAATTTGCACCACTCTGTGTTTATTTTACAACTTCAACTGAATAGGTGAATACTCCAATTGTGGTTCTCTCATTGCTTCCCAACTTTTCTTTGGAAGAACATTGACTTCAAATCCTAAGTCTAGTATAATATTCCCCATAATGAAATCTCATATGTTAGAATTCAATTTGAATTCTCTGCTGGTTCTTCTCTTCTTACAGACCTGATTTACTCTTTTTACCCCTTCTTCCCCAGGTTTACATTTTTCTAACAAATTATGCAATACTTGTAAGGAATTTGTATCACTCAACAATTTGACACAAGCTTAAAAAATGTTTCTAAAGTTAATTACTTGTTCTAAATATTTCTCTTGATTGGTCTAATAGAATAATGAAGGCATGGCATAGATTGGTATCTCATATGTTGGCTTTGTTCATGAAGTGGAAACAATATTTTCCTTCAAGATATCTTGTCTATATGATTTGAATATCTCTTTCTCTTTGCATGCATCAAACTTTTGTTCAAGCGTTGTATTCTTCCTGACCCACTGGTACTGGTCTTGATTATTCTTATATGCATCTTTTCCTATCTTGGCTCCACCTATAGTCACTATGTTAATCTTCTTCCCATCCTCTTCTTTGTTTTCCACCCCGATCCATTGCACATTTTGATTAGTTTGGTTCCTCTTGTCCTATATCTTTATCAATAGTGTTGGGAAATATTTTGTTTCATGGTCTGTTGCATGACAATACATACATGTCACAGGTGGTTGTGGGAATTTTCATGCATAGTTCCCTGGATTCTAACAGATATGACACACTATTGGTCCTCGACCTCCTCCAAAGCCTATTCCTCCACGACCTCCTCCTTTGAAGCCTCCTCTATTTCCTTGATTGTCTCTATGTTGTGTGTTATACTGAGGTCCTTGATTATAGTGTGATTGTGGGTCATTGTACTGCTAAGGTGTTGTGCACTATTGTGCATGATTATATTGTTGTTTCCCTTGAAATTGATGCAAATTATATTGTGGTTGTTCTGCAAACTACTGCACAAGATTGTACTGTGGTGGTTGTGCAGTGTTATACTTCGGTTGTTGCACATATTGTTGTGTCACATGTTCATCCTACACCCTGTATGTATCTGCAATACTTTCTTTCATCATCTCTAAGGTTCTATAGTCCTTGTCTTCATGTCCAACTGACTTATAAAAATTACAAAATGTACTCTTTGGTACTGTATGGTACTTCTACATTAGGAGCTAGTGATAGGGATCATGCCCATGTGTTTTGAAAATCCCACACCATGGTCCTCCTGAAGCTAAAGGGTTTGGCATACCCACTCCAATAAACTGTGAACGTAATGGACACTCATTCTTGTGGTGACATTCCATCCTACACATTGTACACCAGACATATTCTATTTTCTTCTTTCCTTTATTTTGATTCAACTAGAATGTTAGGTTCTTCAGAACTTTCTTAATATCTTCCACAGTTGGATCTGTATTCTTTTATTGGTTTTCCTCTAACCATAAAGTTTCTTTCAGGGACTCCCCCTAACTTTGGAATTTTTGTTGTCTCAAAGGATACTTCAAGTTTGGAAATAAATAATTAACAAACAAATGTCTATGTTGTGTATCAGTAATGGTGTACTTTAACTTAACTTTTAATCTCTTGAACTTCTGGTCCACTTCCCAAACTAATTCTTCTAGTATCTTTTTTATCTCTATCATTTCTTTCATAAACTGGTATTTTGAGCTAGGTTTCTAAAATTCATTTATCAATTGCCTCTTCAGATATTCTACAGTTGTAGGCATTCCCGTTGGATTATTTTTTGAGAGACCCATGTAACAATATAACGTGGTCTTGTTGGGCCCCAACAACTCCCCTTAAAGTTTTACAAAATTTAAAGGGCCCCCATTAGAATCTTGATAATTATAATGAGCTACAGAATCAACCTTTTCAAATAGTTCCATACCTTGGCTTATTTTGAGACAAAATTAAAACATTCACTATAGTATTTCATACAAAAGTATATGTCAAAATTTAGAAACAAGCATAGAAATCTCAATTTCAACAAAAATGCTAATTTTTATCAACTCTTTACTTTCGTTTAAATTATGATTATGTGTTCTTTATTTTGTTCATTAGCAAGTTTGACTATTTTGAATAATGGGTTCAATACTTCATCAAATAATATCTTGGTTGGTTTCTCATTTTCATAAAATCGTTTGGTGATATTAATTAATTAAATTCTTTTTTCATTTGCATCTCATTTCAAAATAAAAATAATAAAAAAAAAATAATTATCTATCATTTGTTTGATTTTGTAAAAAACCAAAATTAATATTTTTCTCTTCTCCATTAACTTGAAGCTTCTAGAATTTTAATATCATATTTGAAAGGAAATTATAAACAATTTTTGTTTAGAACTTATAGTTAGTTTAAATTCATTTTTTTTTATTTTAGTGTTCTAGATTTTGTTTTATTCACAATTTTTAGGTTATTAATTTAGGTTTCTTTTTGTTTCACGGGTTTCTATTATCAGTTATTTGGTATGGATCTGATCATGACTTTATTTTATTATCTAAATACATTCAAGATGATTGATCCAAAAATAATATTGGATTGTTGCAAATAAATTTATGAGCAACAACAGCTAAAATTTGGAAATGCGTCAAGAACAGAGACACGATTTTGAGGGACATATTGTAGCCAAACTGTGAAGCATTTGAAGAAATGGTTGAAAACCCATCTCCCAAATGGACCCATTTATCTTTCGCATAGAAATGTTCTCAAAAACATGCACGATTTGAGAGATATTTGTGTCTCTTTACGAGGAAAATTTCAGGTGGGGGAAATTATTAGTGACGCCCAAACTATTCATTCATTGTATAAATATATGAGAAAGTTCAAAACCATGGAGATCGAGGAAATTGAGAGGGGGATTTTTATCCTTTCTCTTTTGTATATTATTTATTTTGTAAACTTTTCTTCTTTTCAAATTGAGTAACGGACGGTTGGAATGTTTGGGAGAATGGACGAGTATTTTCAAAGAAGAATATGGAATTCCAGGTTGCTTAATGGCTTTTGTCCTGTGAGTAAAATGGTTTTATTTTCATTATAATATCTTCATATTATTTTAATAATTGATTATGTATTGATTTAAATTAGCTTTAGTCTTTTTTATCAATACATGGTTAATTGCTATCATTTATATATTAATTTTTTCAATCTTTAAGAATCTATTATCCCAAAAGTTCTTCCTGGACCATATGATGAACATATTTTGTTGAAAATATATGAGAAAACAATTTACTCTTTGGATTTTGTGATTTTGTAGATTGTGCAATTTTAATATTATTTCTCATATAATTTTCTAATATGAAACTTTATTTGTATTGAATTAGCTTTAGACTATTCTGCATATAATTTTTTATATCATGTTTTTCTTTATGTTGTTCATTATCTTTTGGTTTAGTTTATATATGTGACTGATCATCTATTCAAGTATTTCGAGTTTACATATGATTCTATATAGTTGGTAACACCATTCCCAAGAATTGAAATTTCTTTCATTTTCAGTTATTGGACATTTCAAGGTCACAAGATATATAATTATTTGTCTTTCTGTCATTATAAACTCACTCCGGAATATGAAACACTTCCTTGAATTTCTTCAGGAAGTATTATGCTTTCTTTTTTCATAGGTTTACACTTGACACAGGTTAAGAGGAGCTCATACAAATATAGAGAGATGAATTTAGCTTAGTACTACTAGTCAATGAGAGGTTAGTAAGTGCATTGCTTTATTTTATTCAGATTTGTGTATATGTGAATGAGACGATGATTGCATTAATTATCTTTGATTGTTTCTATGAAATTGTTTTAATTGTATTTACTTAGTATTTATTAGTTTAAAATATTTAAACATTAAAAAAACAAAAAGATTTATGTTCTTACTTTATCTTTTTTTGAAACATTATTATAAACATTCAATTTCGCAAGATTTCAAGTAAACCTTGTAAACTATATATAGATTGTTTATAATCATTTGTATATTCATGTTTATTTTTAATAAACATCAGTAAGTAATATGTCATTTTTTAGAATCATAGATTTTAGATTAGTTTCATTTCTTTTATTATTTTTAGGACTTTAGTTGGCCAATAAAGCCATTAAACATGTCGGGTCATTTCATTCCAAATGGCTTGGGTTATTTAGACAACCTCGGTCTGGATCTGACCTTTCAATTGACGGTGTGTCACTCACGCCTGTCAACAGGTCTCTAAAAGTGATTTTCAAATGTGAAACCTTTGTATCCTCATATGTAATATGGTTTATTGACCATATCTTCTCACAGATGAACAAATGTTTTTCTGGGTCATCTGACCCGTCCCCTCAAAACTATGGTAACTTGATGGTTGGATCTTGTACTGCCATTTTGAAATTTTTTGAACTACCACCTTTGCGTGGTGTAGATACTTGACTTCTACTTAATGAACTGACACTTCTGCTACTGGACCCACGTCCTAGAAAACTTCTTCTACCACTAATTACTTGTTGGTTAACTGGTTTTTCTTCTTTAGTTTTCTTAGTTGCACATGGGACTATGGGTTCCACACTAATTAGGATCTAGAATGGAGAGCCATATTCTACACCAGACCCATGACCTCTAGTTTTCATCTCATATGTGGTGCACAATATATCCTCAATCTGCATTGTGGTGTGGATATCCTCTACATGTTCCTCATTGTTGTAAAATCCCTCTTATTCCACTACAACCCCCTTATTATTATTCATCCTATACTGGTAAGGTCGTATTCTACACATCACACCTGCATTCCTTATTATTTTCATAGTATGTTCATCAACCATCATGATGGGGTCCATTTCCTCCTTATTTTGTCTATTCTCCAGAGCCTTCTCCATTTTTTAGATCCTCCTTAGTACTTCCCCCAACTCCCCCATGCACACAGAGTGATATAGTTGTCTGATTCCATGGTCATCACTCATTTATCATGTAGTAAGATCTTTATCGACATGTAAAGAGACCTAATGTACCTCCCTTTGTGTCCAAGTTTTAGGAAATACTTCTCTGCAACAGTATATGACTTCATTGTATCTACTACAAACTCAATGATAAACCCTGCAATAATGTTGTCTAACCAAAAATCCATTGCACACATGAATTTGTTATTAACTCCTTCCAACCACATGATACTTTCAACAGTCCACACTACTCGGATACTACTATTAGTCAGATGGGTGTATTTCAACCTTAGCAACTGTTATCAGATTAATCGGTAAGTGCAGACACGAATAGATCTCCCTAGCTTCCACAGGAAACTATAACAGAACATAACAGAATACACACTTTGCCTTAAACTTCACCACATAAAATAGTTTAATGAGGTACAAGTGACATACATTTCAAATGATGCTTGATCCTATCTAGTGTCGTCCTTGTAGATCCTTCCTTGAGTTTGCAGAATAGTAAGCTTGTCTAAGAATCACAACCAACAATGAAGGAAAACAAAGATACATGTATCCTAATGAAGTCTATGTATATGATCAAGGAATTATACAATAGAAGACAAGATGCTTATATAGGTAAGAAATGTATTACTGTATTAAGTGAATAGAAAGTGGAGAATACAACCTATGCCTTGATTTTGCAAGGTCCCCTTTCGATGGGTCTTTTCTTCAACACACACATCTTTTCTCCAATTCTTTGAATGAAGAAGATCCACAATATGTATTGAAGAACTAAAGCAAAGCTCTTAAGCATAATATGAATTAGAACTCTCCATACAAATTTTAGCCTATTCAACCTTATCCTTTTCCATGAGAGATCCCACCTTATATAGTGTGAAAGAGAGATGGATGAGGAGATTAGGATGATCCCATCAAATTAGAGAAGTGAGTAAGATCCAAACCGATCAGAGGCCACCTCATCTTCTAGAAGATTCTCTTCTAGAACATTCGTGAAATTTGAAATCTCCTATGCTTTAAGCATCGTAACACCCTATGTACAAGAAACATGAAACGATGTCACAGTACAAGTTTAGGGTAGAGTGTGAAAATTAGGCATAGTCACACCCCATGCATATGGTAGAGTGCGACGACCTTCCTTGACATGGTTTTTGAAGGAGGAAAGCAAATCATGTTTCCCATGGAGAAAGTCTTCTTTTAATATTTTCAGGAAACATTAACACATGTCATCAGGTGATCACTGAGGTGACAAAAATAATGTGTAACAGAATTCCCCCCCAAAGTATGAAGCTGGAACTTGTGATAGCTAAAATACTTTGTAGAATGTGTGTGTCCTAAACAAGGAGCACATTGATCAGGAACCTGCAAACAAACAAGCATCTGCATAATATCATACCATTTCTGAGGTAGGCATTCCCATGCTTAGACTATAAGTGACTCTAATCATAAGTGTCAAGTGATTCATGGCCACTAAACATACACTGTGGATCCATGTCATCGTAATTTGGCATAGCCACCAGGAATACATTGTAGATCTATGCTCTAAAAGAATTCAAATTCAGGCATAGCCATGAGACATACACAGTGGATCTGTGTCAGTTATAATTCATGAATACTTCGTCACAACCTGGATCAAAACAATAAGATCTAGGGTCCTCATTTCCATCATCTCTAATCACAAATATAGCCATGTTATTACAGGTGTTGAAGTCGAACATGGTAGAAACCACTTGATTATCGGTCGTTAATGAAAATCATTAACAAGTGTGAGGGAAATCACCATCGATGTCAATGACTCCCAAGGTACCTTAGTACAATCCAACGAATGTGAATAAATGATTTGAAGTCGAACACTCGATGGAATATTCCAATCAGGGGTCAATGATGTGAACCCACTGTTGAAAGTGAAGAAACCTGTCATTGAGGCATGCATGCTCTAAGGTACTAAATGATTTTTAAGTCTTGTTTCCAGATAATGTGTTGAAGTCAACAAGAAAAGACTCGTCATAGGAGGGCCTTGATTTATCCCCCATCAATGACATGAAATATGTAACAGATTTGAAGTAGGTCATAGTATGAAGTGATTCGAAACTGGCACAGGAAAAGATGACATGGTAGAAAATTTATAACTGCATATGGCCGACTCGATAGAAGGCTTGTTTAGGTTGGACTTCTCTTGAACATATGAATGACACGACAATGGTCTTGGTAGAATTGACTCAAGGAGGACCCAACATATAAACTTGTGGATGGTCAAACGAGAGACAAATGGATTTCCCAACCCATATGTAATGATGAAGGGGGGTGTCATGTTCCAGAGCGACTATTACTGCCACTAATACAAATACATAGACACATTTATTTCCCAATTTTCCCCCACCATTTCTAGCAACTACCTCTTTATTTTTACACAAGATTGAGGAGGATAACATAAGCTTGAAATGTAAGCTCATCCTTCGAATGAGTCCCTTGGAGTATGTTTAATGAATCCTAAGAAGGAGTGGTTCGATCCCATATGGGTCTTTCAATGTTTTATTAATGATTCCAAGGAAATAAAACTCAGGGATTTTTTCGTTTTAGAGAGTCTAAAAAACACTTAAAGAAAACTCCATCATGTCCATTTTCGTAAATTAATCTGACAAGACCGAAAAAGTGATAATCCACTGCTTCATCATATGTTTTCTTCAAATACTTTTATGAGCGTGAAAAGAACAAGGTCACTCAGCCATATTTTCATGTTTAGGGAGCTTGAAAAGAGCTTAAAGGATACTCCATAGGTTTCATTTTTTGTGTTTCCAATATCAGTTCGAAAAAATGACAAAATATTACTCGATTACATTATCATGGTTTCACAGGTGTGAGAAAGAATTAAGACTCTACTCAGAGTTTTTCCTGAAAAACCCTAAAAGGATCTGTACATGCGACAAATATACAAAAACAAACCAAAAAAGGGGTAGACCCTTGTTCCAACATCTCGTCTCTAGACTTTTTAATATGCAAAAGTCAACACTTGTAAAGTTGTTAAGAATTTAAGGCATGGATAAAGCATAAAAATAATATAATTTGCAAATGAAAAGTAATAAAAGTCAATAAAAATAGGTTAAACACACAATTTTACCATTTCACTTGTGAGTTTACTCAAATATTTCTCCAAAGCCCTTTTTCACCCCGATTTTCAACTGTTGATTGTGGAGCGCACAACGGATCATTTCACAAATCATCTTCGTCAAACAGATAATCTCCTTCTCCTTCATATTTTCATGGTTTTAAAATTGATTTTCATTGGTTAAATTTGTGTCTTTGGGTCAATTTTTAGGGGTTACTTGCACGTTGAAATCGTCTCGGGTGCCCTATATCGTGAACTGTGACGATTTAGGATTGTCGTAGGAGACCCTATAGGTAGGGTGCGACGATGTCACACTACACGAATGTGCAGGCTTGCAATGACCACATCCAAATATTTAAAAAAGATAAACCTAACAAGAAAAAACCCCTAGGAAAGAATTTTATGTTTCTAATCTCATCTTATGGTTCCTTGGTAGACTTTCCTTGGTTAAGATGTTGGAGTGGTGCGAATGAGAGCATGAAGAAGAAGATTAATTCACTGAGAATGACCCGGGAACAATTATGGCTCTCAGGCAATGTGGGTTACTAAAAATCTTCAATATTCAGGGCATGAGAGCCCAGTTGAGACTACTGGAGTACTTGGTCCACATTTGGTATGTGAACGAGCAGGCATTTACGTGTTTGTCCACACACTCACTATAGATATAGAGGATAACTATTTCCTGATAGGTCTATCTCGCCATGGTTCATGGGTGACACTTACAGGTAGTAGGGGTGGATGTGAGCCCATGGACTACTACGTCTTCCATCATTGTGTGTTGGGTACTGAGAAACATAGTGAAAAAGTAGCTATCAGAGATGTCTGAGATTTTCCATTGCGGACTATCGTTTATACGATTACTCGCATGGTAGGGAGTGTATCTATTCATATGGATCTATATATCTATTTTCAGTATGCCATAGAATGTATGGAGCCCAGGGTCTTCAACTGGTGAGAAGGGGTCCTAAAAATCATGAAGAAACAACTTACCAAGTGCGAAAATGGTGGGTTAAAACAATTTGGATATGGGTCTATTTTGGTATCCTTATTACTGGAGAGGGTTCTAGTCCTACACCTACAGGTGGAGTGGGGTATACCTGCCCCATAGGATCCAAGGATGAAGAGGTGGGTAGATCTCATGGCCCGACATGGAGGTGTCCCCATCATCAAATATGACGATGTCTTCTTCCAATGGCTGAGGAATCAACTTCTCATGGTTAAAAATTATGCGTATGCTGGGGTAGACTTCCGTGGAGATCCATATTTGTCTCTTCTTGACGGGTCCTAATGGGGGGACATAAGTAAAAAGGAAGTTTTGTTTATATAATGTTTTTGTTATTTTAATGATATAACATATTTTTTGTGTTATTTATCCGATGACTAATCGAGTGCTCTCATCAATGCAAATGTGGGACCTTATTGTCTTCCAGGATCATCTCCCATCCAGAGGTGCAAAGAGAGAGGTGTTATAACATGAGTGGATTTCACGGACCTCGAGGCCATAGAACAGAACCTGGAGGGACTGACCATGCATGTCCCTGACACTATTGAGGATGAGTTCCCTAGACACTACCAACACCACATGGTGGTCGTATCTGTATCCATCGTTCGACTGCTCTGTAGAGTAGCACAGGAAGTCTCTTGTTATAGAGAGCAATATCCTTGATGATTTTTGTATATGAAGCCATGAGCTTTACATTTTTGATATTTTGGTCTTTGAACAAAAACACTTTTTGTAAACTTTTATTGTTATAAATATGAGAATCCTACTGTCTTACTTGTTTTTATATACAAAGTGTGATTGGATTTTATAAATGTCTCAAATGTCTATCTAACACATAATTATCCAATGCATTTGTTAATGTATTTAGACATCTAGGAATGTGTTGATATTCAATGTAATAAAAATGACGTTCTAAGAGACGAATTCGTAAGTATACCCTTAACAGAGTAGGATTTCAGATAGAATAAACATTACTCAACTGTAGTACCACTAATTGTGAATCAAGTGGCACAATAAGATGATGGATTCCAAGTGAAACAATTTCAGTTAAAAACTTGATAACTACATTGTATTCCGCGATATTGTTAGTTGCATGACCAAGGAAAACACCATGTAGACTGATTAATTCATTTGCAGATGCATAAATTTCCTAAGAAATAGACACTAAGTTTTGAGTACTATGACTAGCACCCTTAGTGAAGCCAATATAGGGAAACGAATACATTGACATATGGAAACCAAGCACAATGAAAGTTAAGTAGTCAAAAGGTGTAACCAAAAACAAAAAAGTACACAAGAGTATGATACACTAAAAATACACAACACTAATGCAAAAATGATTTAAGCATAGTACTTCTTCAAGTAAAGCCCATTTCTGGGTTCACTCAAAGGAATTCCATCATAATCTACCAACTCATAATCCCCTTTCTCCAACACTTGTTTCACAGTATAAGGACCCCGCCACATGGGCTCGAATTTAGTGGCCCCTAGAAAATCATGATCTTGCTCATAAAGAAGAACTAGATCACCTTCAGAAAAAACATGTGGTTTGACATGCTTGTCATATTGGGCTTTGACATGCTTTTTCGGAGTTTCAATGACTAAGGCAACATCACAATAGGTTTCATCTAATTGCATCAAATACAAAAGACGTTCCTCTTCGGCTAAGGTGTTAGGGATAATTTCGACAACTAGTTTTAAAGATGGGATTTCACATTCAATCGGAAAAAATTATTCAATACCATATACTAAATGGAAAGGTGTGAATCCTGTGGTAGACTTAACAGATGTTTGATAGGCCCACAATGATGAGAACAACATCATGTGCCAATTTGACTTATGAATTCCTACCATCCGTCGAAGCATAGTAGTGAGAAATTTGTTGATTTCTTCAACCTAGCCATTGGCTTGTGGATAATAGGGGGTTGAGTTTTCATGTCGAATACCCAACTTATCAGTAAGTTCAGACATGATGAAATTGCAAAAATAAAAACCATGATCAGTAAAGATGGATTGAGGGACACCAAATCTAGTAATGATATGATTGAATATGACTAACGACTCAGTTTTCCCGGTATTATCAAATGTAGGCATCGCCTCAACCCACTTAGTGAAATAATACATAGCTACAATAATGTATCCATGCCCCCCGACAGATTGAGGGTTACATTTCATGAAGTCAATGCCCCATTTAGCGAATGGACCAACGAAAAATACAAGGTGAAGAGGAGCGGGGTGAGATCCGATCTTATTGTTTTAGGTTTGACAAGTGTGGCATTTATGGACGACAGTAATGCAATCCTTAAACAACGAAGGCCAGAAATAAATATCTCGTAAGATTTTTTGGGCAGTGGCATACCCAGACATATGACCGCCACATGCTCTAGAGTGACAGTCATTCAAATCTTTCTTAGCTTCATCATAAGTGAGACATCGTCGAAATATGGAATCAATACCACAGCGGTAAAGGGTATCACCAAGGATAATGTATCGACGGGCTTGATACCGGATACGACGATGATCTGTATTAGAAATATCCAATGGAAAAGTTTGGGTTTGGAGATAGATGATAACATATCTGTACCATATGTCGTCAGAACTGATCAGAAAGAGGGATTCCTCAGGTAAGGAATCCTCTTCCACAGTTTATGTCTCAATAGAGGGAAGGTCACATATCAGTTCGACAAAAACCAAAGACTTATTTGACTTGGCACGTTCAAACTACAAATCAAACTCCTGGAGAATAACTATCCATTTAGAGTACTTTCCCCCCCAACAATTTTTTATTAAGGATATGCTACATGGGGTTGCAATAAAAAATGATTGTGGTTCTATGTAATAGGATGCAGTGATGAAAAATTTGAACATCTTGAACAACTGCCAAGGCCAGTTTCTCCACATGTGTATATTCAATTTTGGCAGTCATGAGACTCCGACTCAAATAGTATATAACATGGTCATCATGTGAGTCATCCTCTTAGACTAAAAGCATAGAAATGGTAGAGTCTGAAGCAGCTAAGTACAGGAAATAATATCGACTATAATCGGGTGGAAAAAATAGTGGTGTATAGGTTAAGGCGAGTTTCAAAGATTCAAAATATTTGTTTGCAGTGTTGTCCCATGAAAAATCGTAACCTTTCTTGATAAGCTGAGTAAATCCTTTCGTTAATTCAGCGTATTTGGGAATGAATCAACGTAAAAAAATTGCCTTCCCTTGCAAAATTTGGAGTTGGCGTAGTTTGGAAGGAGGAGGTATATTAAGAATAGCCACAACCTTCAAGGGGTCTACTCGAATCCCATGTATAGACACGATAAAACCAAGAAGTCATTGGGCTTCCACACAAAAAACACATTTGTGTGGATTCAAACGTATATGATAATAACGACAGCGTAGGAAAATGGCTCGTAAATGCGTCGGGTGATATTGATGACGCATGGAATGTGCCCGTAGATCATCTAGATAGGGTTGGACGATGTTCTTAATTTCATGAAAAGCATAATACACAGTGCGTTGAAAAGTCGCCCCAACGTTTTTCAGACCAAAAGGTAGTTTCCTGTATGCGAAGGTTCGCCAAGGGAAAATAAAAGCAGTTTTATGTTGATCCACAGGTAAAATATTGATTTGATTATAACCAGACAAACCATCCATCAAGGAGAATATTTCACTCCCGACATAGTCTTCAACAATCTGGTCAATGAAAGGGGTTGGATAATTGTCTTTGGGACAAGCTTTGTTTATATCCCTATAATCTACACAAATGCAGATTGTGCCTTGTTTCTTATTAATCGAAACAAGATTGGACACCCAATTGGTCAAAGCCACAGGATAGACAAAGTCGGCTTTAAGAAGTTTTTCAACTTCAAGCTTAATAGAAACATCTTTACATGGATGTACTGGGCGAATTCTCTGTCGAACGTGTTTGGCATTCGGGTAAGTCTTAATCTCATTCACAACAATATTAGGATCAATACTAGGAATTTCTTCGTAACTCCAGGAAAAAACGTCACAAAATTCTTGGAAAAGGGATTTATAAGTGCGGACCTCATCAGTAGAACATGAGGCACCAACATGAACATTTTCCACGGCTCTGAGTTTAATCGATATTTCGAGAGGAAAGGTAAGTGAAATATTACTCAAGTTTCCTTCATAAAAAATGTTGTTTGTTGACTCGGGAACAGAAGAAATAACAACAATGGTCGACGGAGTCGAAATCCATTGGTAACTCTCTATGGTCTCTTTTTCTAGGAAGAGAATAGAACAATGATGCCCATCGTCCCATGGAGTATCTTCCATGGACATGACTTTAATCATCATCTCATCAGTACGAACGATCACATGGAACGCATTAGGAGATGTATCACCAAGAGGAGGAGAAGGATTTTTTGATTGAATAGCTTGATAAGATGATTCCACCAGAATTAGAGGCATTATGTCACCATAATGAAGATAGTCACTAGAGATAGGTACTACCCATGGGTCATAGGACTCAGGGGTTTCACGAATAGAGGTTGATATCATGTTAATCGAGGAGACAAAAGGAGGAGGAATATCGGGTGGCGGAATAGGAAAAGTACCCATCAAGGTTGAATCTTTTAAAAGACCCACATTTACATTCTCATACACGGGAGGTGTTTTCGAAATAAAAGGTATGTTTCTAGTACATGAATTAGAATTAAAGAAGTCCAGTTGATCAATAGTAATGAATTTTCCTTGGTGTGGGAAACGTAACACATGAAAAAGAGTATAAAAAACTGCGTGGATGGAGTCAATCTAGCTACGGTTGAGTAGAAGGTTGTAATCGAGAGGTGCATCAAATACCTCAACCTCAACATTAACTGCTTTTCCTTCTAACATAATAGACAATGAAGGAAGAACACCATAAGGTTTAAACCCTGTACCAGTGAAGGCCTTAAGAGTATTGTGTGAATCGGTAAGGGCGGGAGAGCCTATGGATTTCCAACAAGTAATAGACATAAAGTAATTCGAGGCTCCTTCATCAATAACGGTTCGACATATATTCTTATTTTCCACAACAACTTGGATTTGAAATGCTAGTTGAGGAGGAAGCCTTGGAATATGGTCTTCCAAGTCAAATATTATTAAATTAGTATCGGTAGGATCAATTCCACCAATATCCTTTAACGGTGCCTTTCGTTGAGTAGGAAAACTTTGAAGGACTTCGAGAGCCAACATCGCAGAGGGTGCTTGCTCAAGGTCTTATACAATACTGTAGTTTTGGGCAGCATGTGTGTGAGGATTGAATGAGGAACTTCAAACAATGCCCTTGGGAGGAGGACGAAGAACTATATCTAGGTCTGGTCATTCGAGATGAAGAGGACCATTTGGAGGTGAAGTTAGTGGAGAAGTTTGAACCAACGGAGGTGGTAAATCATCAACTTTCTCTTTTGAAGGACTATAATCTTTGTCTCAGGTTGCAACTACAACTTCATTCTTCTTGGAGTCACTAGTACACATAAGTACATAAGATGTGGTAGAGGGAGAGGGTTGGTCATGAATGACCAATTGAGCCTCGTGCTAAGAAGGAAAAGGTTGTGACAAGACAATGGTTGTAGGAGGTTTCTCAGTCCCCTACAGGAACTTAGTAACCTCATCATGTCGTGGAAAATATTTCATATAATTATCATCACCACAAATAAGGAAAGGATAACGTCCATTATGTTTGTCTTTGTCATCAACAGGTTTTGTTTTGGGTTTCTCATATTGTTGATTATTATTTTCTTCCTCCTTATTCCTACACTTCCCTTTCTTTTTGTTTTGATTTTTACCGGTAAGTGTAGATTGAACCGAATTGACTTCAAATATTTTACCAGGGGAAGGAGCTTGGTTAGGAGTATTTTGTACATTAGAACTAGTAGACTTGGGATTGGTATGATTGGATTGTGTAGACTGAGTCTCAACATGAAAAGTTCCAATCACGCCATCAACAACATGAGAAGTTACAGGAGGTTTTGGGGTAGGATTCGTAGAAGGACAAGGAACATCGGGGATCAAGTCGTATAGTGTGTATGTTTGTGAATAAATGAGATCTAAATATTGAGCACAAATAATCACCTTCTCTTCAGGGTTGACACCAACCATGGAAACATCATGGGATATAGGCCTAATGAGTGATTTGGTAAACCACTCAGCCAACAATTGATCAGGAAGGGGAACTTTGATTAAGCGTCTTCTCCTCCTCCACTCATGGCTATGATCATAAATATGAGTGGAAGAGGATTGTTTAGATGAACTCAAAATCTCAGTTCATGTCTCATATCGAATTGGCAATTGGTAATGCGTTAAGAAGGAAATGAGCAGGGTATTGAAGTCATTAAAGAATCCTTTTGGTAACTCAATATACCATTTGGTTGCCAAACCCATAAGATTTCATTGGAAAAGTCATAATCTTATAGAGTCATCCATAAATGAGTTGGATGAACACCAAAAATGGAAATTCATGACATGATTATTTGGGTCTTCTCCTGATCAAATGTCAAACTTAGGAATTTCATATGGTAATTTGGCCGGTATGATGGGCTAATAAGGAGAATGCAAAATAGGATCATTCAAAATCCTAGATAAATCTGTTAAATCCAAAGTAGCAAGAAATGGAAATTGTCTATTCACTTGAGGAAACTGGTAGTTTTGAGGAGGCAGTCCCGTAGGTATACCAGGAGGACCATAATCAGTCTATAGATAGTTAGACATTCATGACAGATTTGGTTGTGGAGGGTTTTGATTAAGTAATCTCCCTTGGAAAGGATCATTAGCTTGAAATTTTTTACCCCAAGTAGGATTCATAGAACCTGGAAATGGTTGTCTGATATTAGGGAGTGTAAAAGAATTAATTTGAGGATGTTGCCCCTGAGACAGATGTTGATTCCCTTGGAAAGGAATACTCCAAGGTTGAGATTGTAATGTAGGTATACTTTTCCCATAAATTGAGTTATGGCTTCCAACTTGAGGTGGCCCTCGAAGGTGAGGTTGTCCCCCAATTTGAGGTTTCCCCTCAACTTGAGATGGCCTCCAACAGGAATCTGGAAACCAGAAGTGACAGAATAACTGGTGCCTCCAACGAGATTGGATCTAATAGGGCCAGGATGATTAGATCCTCTAGGTGAAGGTACAGGAGGGATGTAAGGCCCCCTGGAGAGAACCTGGGCAAGTGTAGGAACAAAATGACTAACAACATTATACCCAGGAGGAACAAAAATATTAGACCCTCTGGATGGATTCTTGGCAAGAATAGTGATGGAAGTATTCAAAGCATGATACCTAGGGGGAAGTGATGGACTTGATCTAAGCGAAAGAGGTGTTCCAATAGGATCTTGGGTAATCATCGTATTTCCGTCAGAAAAAGGCGTAGCTTGTGAGACCATGGTAGAGCTAGTGAGATGGAGAGAAAGAATTGAGTGAGAACCAACCAACAATTGGTCTGAAACTATGACGAAATAACTAGTTGCACCAGTAAAATGATCTAAAGGTATGGTATAAGTAGTGGAAGTCACAGGAGTTTCTAACGCCATAGGTTCATTAGGATTTCTCGAGCGTAAATTGCTCATTCCTAGTTTATCAAAAATATCTTGTCCTAAAGAGGTCCTCCAAAGAGTACGACTAGGACCAAGAGTGTTAGGATAAAAATTCCTAACAACATGATCCGGAGTTGTAAATGACTCACTTTGAAAGAATGGATCATCTAAACCAGACTCTGCGTGAGGTCCAATAGTTATTTCAACGTATTCTTCAGCAACAATGTCTCCTGAGGAATTAATAAGGAACAAAGGTGGATCTTGTACAACACTCAATAATGGGTTTACGTGAAGTATTGATTCCTCCAACGAAGTAGAACTTCCAATTTCAGAGGCTATGTCATTATTGACTGCTTCTTCAGGAGAACCCTCTGGTGAGTTAGGAAGAAAAGGGATGTAATATTTTGGATCTTCCATAGGTAGCCCTTGCATCTTACGTGAATGGAGAGGGCCGATGTTGGCTGCACCAAATAAATAATGAAACAAATATATGGCCAACTAGAGAAACAAACAACATTCACTAATAAAATCTAGAAATCAAACCAAGCAAACAAACCTTCTTATTTCGAAGTCACTAGTTGGTGATGAAATCCAATGTCATGAAATCAAGACAAGAAGGGGTTGAGATAAGTGGGTGGAAAAGTTATGTTGATGACCTGCTTAACGAACTTACACCCTGGTGCAAGATCCCACACATAATCATGGGTATACCCTCCAAGGAGCCCGAGTGATATTGGCCAACGTCGATTCCAGGTATTGTGAAGACTTGCCCCTCCACAGACACCTCGTGTAAAGACCCTAAAGAGATAGGCTACTAAGGTTACCAATTATGACAATGATGCCTGGGGAAATAGTCGACAGTCTGATCCATGCGCAAAGGTAGAGTATCTAACCTGAAATCAACTCGAGAATATCCCCATAGGATTTTATTCTCAATTGGCCCCCCATTAATACGTGCAATATCTACACCAAGACCTACAAAGCAGGGTGAGTAACTCTGCCAGTCTTAATGCGACCTCATGATTGGCCCTTATGTTAGAAGGGTTTCCCAGGACAAAATGTAGAAAGTGGATTTAAACTCTCCTTATCACAAGATACTATTGTGTGTTTTGATGCTTTGGAGAGTGTGTCTTACAACCTATTCCAATGTGTTATTCTAGCTAATGTTGGTGAAAAGAATTTCTAGAAAATAAAAGTTGCTAATAAATTTTAAAATTACATTGTATTTTAAAGGCTGTTGTTTACTAAAAAAGGAGACGGAAATAAAATTGATGATGTATCGACCTTGACCCAATAAAATGCAATAAGAGATGAGTATGTAATATTTCAATTCGATGAAATCTAATTACAAAAAGGAGAAGGTATCTTTCTTTGAAATACAAAAGCTACGAAACACAATTTCTCAATTTTTGAATGAACGAAATTCCAAATAATCAAAAGCTACAAAATTTTCCAATATTCTCCTTCAACAAATATTTTGAATGCAACAATTTTCTTGTGAAAGATCACTAAAAACAAGAATTACTTCAGTTCTTTCTTTCTCAAATCAGATCAGAGATGCAATAAAGGAAAAAAAGTGTAATCCAAGAAAATAAACACACTCTCAACACGATTCCCAAATCAAACTATAATGTAGACAAAAACAAAATGATGGGAAAACCTTTTGTCAAATGCAGACAAAAATGTTTCTCAATCAAAGAACAATCCAAAAAGAAAAAACAATCCAAAACTTCAAATAAATCAAAGATTATTTGTCAAGCAAGCACTCAGGACCAATATCTAGAGATTATACCCTTGTGACAAAGATCAAAAGCAAAACTTGCAAAATTTGCAAAGAAAAACTTTCAATTTACGAAAATCAATCAAATGCAAGATTCAAACTTATAAATCAATCAATCATTGTTGTCATAAGTTCATCCTAGGAGATTGAGGAAAAACTGGGTAGGAAAAAGAAAAATTAGCGATCTCCAACAATTCTTACATGAATAGCCACAGGTGGTAGTGGAGCACAGTGCAACGATCTAGGGTCGTCGCATGTTGCCAACAAGGTATAGTGCGAGGTCATCGCACTGGTATGCACCAGTACAGTGCGATGTCAAAGGATCATCACAGTCTGTCTATAGAGTACAGTGCGACGATCTCTTAAACTAAAGGAAAATGAAAAGAAAGACAAAAAATTTCACTGAAATTTTAGACCCAAGGAGTCTAGATGGATCACCCACGGACTCGGAGAATGAATTTGACCAAAAGAAGGTAGGCTAAAATAAAATAAGAGGCAAAAAACAAAAATAAATTTGATTCCCCAGTATTGTCACCAATTTTGTTATCATATTAATCGGTAAGTGCAGACACAAACAGATCTCCCTAGCTTCCATAAGAAACTAGAACAAAACAGAACATAATACACACGTATCCTTAAACTTCATCACATAAACTAGTTTAATGAGGTACAAGTGACATACCTTTTAAACAACACTTGATCCTCGCTAGTGTTGTCCTTATAGCTCCTTCCTTGAGTTTGAAGAATAGTAATCCTATCTAAGAATCACAAACCAACAACGAAGGAAAACAAAGATACATGTATTCTAATGAAGTCTATGTATATGATCAAGGAATTATATAATAGAAGACAAGATGCTTATATAGGGAAGAAATGTATTACTGTATTAAGTGAATAGAAAGTGGAGAATAAAACCTATGCCTTGATGTTGTAAGGTCCCCTTTTGATGGATCTTTTATTCAACACACACACCTTTGCTTCAATGCCTTGAATGAAGAAGATCCACAATCTGTCTTGAAGAACTAAAGAAAATATCTCAAGCATAATCTGAGGTATAACTCTCCATACAAATCTTAGCCTATTCAACCTTAGCCTTTCCATGAGATATCCCTCCTTATATAGTGTTAAAGAGATATGGATGAGGATATTAGGATGATCCCACCAAATCAGAGAAGCGAGCAATATCCAAACCAATCGGAGGCCACCTCATCTTCTAGAAGATTCCCTTTTAGAACATTCGTGAAATTTGACATTTCCTATGCTTTAAGAATCGTCGCACCTTATGTACGAGCAGCATGCGATGACATTGTAGTCCAGGTTTAGGGCAGAGTGCGACGATAAGGCATCGTCTCACCCCATGCATATGGCAGAGTGCGATGACCTTCCTTGACATGGTTTTTGAAGGAGGAAGTCAAATCACGTTTCCCATGGAGAAAGTCTTCTTTTAATATTTTCAAGGAACATTAACAGATGTTTTCAGGTGATCACTGAAGTGACCAAAATAATTTATAACAACAACCACTCTTTTAATAACTATGGAAAGAAACATAAATATGCTTCAGGTAAATCAGTAAACACATACCTCTATAGGTATTGATGCGATGTATACCTAGCACCCTTATTATCTTTCATCGAGAACTCCAACTACTTTTTCTCCAACCATATTTTAATATCTTGCTTCGTAGTATTCCATGGCTTGAACATCCCTTTCTACCACTACATCTTCTTCACCAAACCCCTTCCTAGATCTCCTTCTGAGTTCTAACCAAAAATAGAATCATTTGTTGGATGTATGGGTTGACCCGGGTTCTAGTTTAGTTCTCCAACAAATCCCTTATCACCATCATCCCTTCTAGTAAACTAGAAGGCTACACTGTGCATAGAGTTCATAATGTAATCTCACCCGAGGTGGTATATGTTAATGTTTAAGACATTATTATAGTTCTTTGCATTTCAATAGATAACAACAACATAAGACAAGATCACTAAGAAATACACAATCACAAGAGACACGGGATTTATCCTAGGAAACCCTCTAGGGGAAGAAAATCCAACAAAACTTCCTTATTATAGATAGCCAATACAATGCCAAGATATAACTCAAGCTAATACACAAGATCCTCTCCCAAAGATGCGCCACTCTCTCTCTTTCTTATCCAATTGCAATTCCAAAACTTGTCTCTCAATGAGCAAGTGAAGTGTGTCTAAGTGAGGCGCTAGCCTCCTTATTTATACAAGACTAGCACATGTGGGAGTGTCCTTTCACTGGCAGGGCCGACTTCTTCTTCTGGGTGGTTATAACCACCTTTATTATATTTCGGGGCCTCTTTGATATATTCTGGAGCCGACTTCTCTTTCTGCCTATTACAATTACATTATGAACAATCCACAAAAGGGGATTTGGTTCTTTTACAATAGCCGACATGATCAATCCACAATGGGGATTGATCCAATGAATACTATATCAAATAATAATAAGAATACACTTTGTAGTTACATTATTTCAACACTCCCCCTTAACAAGAAGGGTATTCTTCAACAACATGAGGCAAGAGAGAGAGAACAACATCATCAACAACATCAAGTGGCTGAGAGGACAGCATCATTAATATCATCTTGGAACATTGACTGACGTATCTATTAATCATCAGAAGTTTTCTTCATTGGAAACATCGTCATTCTCAAAGGAATGCAATCATCATCTGCATCAATATGAATTAGTATAAAACTAATACATCATCATCACAGCACGAGGCTATCTCATCATCATAATACTGTACTGGCTTTACATCACAGCTGTAAGGCTGGAAGCATAGTGCTCGTCTTTCTTTACGTCACAATAGTCAATCTGGAAGCAAGAAACTCGTCCTACTTTACGTCACAACAATCAAGCTGGAAGTAGGCTACTAGACTAGATTTACATCATAGCTATCAAGCTAGAAGCATAGTACTAGTCTCATCTCATCATCTTGATTTATGTCGCAACCATCAGGTTGGAAGCAAGATACTAGACTGGCTTTATGTCATAGTAGTCAAGTTGGAAGCATAGTACTAGTCTCATCACATCTTCTTTCTTTACGTCACAACCATCAGGTTGGAAGCAAGATACTAGACTAGCTTTACATCACAGCTGTCAATCCAGAAGCACAGTACTAGTCTCATCCCATCTTCTTGCTTTATGTCACAACCATCAGGTTGGAAGAAAGATACTAGAATGGCTTTACGTCACAACTATCAAGCTGGAAGATCAGTACTAGTCACATCACATCTTATTTATTTACATCATAGCAATGAAGTTGGAAGAAAGATACTCATCCTTCTTTACATCACAGCAATCAAGATGGAAGAAGGATACTAGACTAGCTTTACGTCATAGTTGTTAAGCCGGAAGCACAGTTCTAGTCTCATCACATCATCTTGCTTTATGTCACAGCAATATAGATAGAAGCAAGAGATGTCTTATCACAACAACTACTCCCCCTTTCGAGGAAGGTCCTTTCATACTATACCAAGCTTATCTCAAAAGTGCTCAAACATTACACGAGATAGAGGCTTGGTCAACACATCAACAACTTGTCCATCCATGCTAATGTACTGGAGATTTATGGATCATCTCTGCACCATGTCATGGATGTAATGATATCAGATCTCTATGTGCTTCGACCTGTCATGGAATACATGATTCTCTGTCATATTTATGCAACTCTGGCTGTCACATAGGATCATGGTTGCTTCCATATCTAGGTCAAATAGACTGATCAGCAAATTTCGAAGCCATATAGCTTCGCAACTGGAAGAACATGCAACATTGTATTCTCCTTCCACTATGCTGAGAGAAATGCCGGATTGTTTTCTACTCTTCCATGAGATCACGGCTGATCCCAAACTCAAACAACATCCTGAAGTGTTTTTTCTGTCAGAAACACTTCCTGTCCAATCTACATCAGTATATCCACTCAATGTGAAATCATGATCTCCATCATAGCTGAGAGCACAATCTAATGTACCCTTAAGGTACCTCATCACATGTTTTTCAGCCATAAGGTGAACATGTCTGGGTTCTACGAGAAACTGACTCAAGGTGTTCATGGAAAAACAAATGTTTGGTTTGGTTTTTGTCAAGTACATCAGCAATCCAGTAATTTGTTTATACAGTGTGACATCAATCAATTCTGATGATGTGTCGACTAGCAGCTTCAACTTCACTTCCATGGGTGTATTCATGGACTTGCATTCCAACATGTCGAATCTCTTTAGGATTTCAACTGCATACTTCCCTTGGTTAAGGAAGATACTCTCTGGACTCTACCATACCTCAAGACCTAAGAAATAATGCAATAGGCCAAGGTCTTTCATTTCAAATTCCGAGGCAAGTCTCTTCTTACATTTAGTGATGAGATTTTCTTCTCCGGTTAAGAATAAGTCATCCACATATAACAGTAACATTATTGGCTCATCGTTCATAACCTTGAAGTAGAGGTTAGAATCTACTTTACTCTTGGTAAAGCCCAAGCTTGTCAGGAAATTGTCTATCTAGCCATACCAAGCTCTAGGAGCTTGCTTCAATTCATATAAGGCTTTCTTCAATTTGCAGACATGAGACTTCTTGTTTTCAACTTCAAATCCTTGTGGTTTCTCTATATACACTTCCTCTTCGATGACACCATTTAGGAAAGTTGTCTTCACGGCCATCTGGTGTAACTTCCACTTCATCTTAGCTGCAAGAGATATGATGGTTTTGATCGAAGTGTATCTGGATACAAGAGCAAATGTCTCTTCGTAGTCAATGCCTTCCTTTTGAGAAAAGCCACGAGCGACAAATCTTGCTTTATACTTTTCAATACTTCCATCAGCAGCATGTTTTATTTTGAAGAGCCATTTGGAGGATACCACATCTTTACTCTTCAATCTGGGAACTATTTCCCATACTTCATTCTTTATCATGGATTGGTATTCCTCTGTCATGGCATCTGCCCATTCTTTCTTCTGAATGGCTTCTTAAAAGCAGGTAGGATCCTTTTCTAGGAGATCACACATCAAAGCCATATAACTGGAGAATGGCTTAGGTTTCTTCACATGCCTCGTGGTTCCTTCGGGAACACCATATTTCTCTCCATATTGAATAATCTCTCTATCCCAAGCTAGCTTTCTTTTATGGGAGATCATCATCTGAGGAGGTTCTTGAAACTCTGCTACATCATGATCTTCTAGAATTTCCTCATCAGGGGAAGTTATGACTTCCCTCACTAGTTTAGCACCTCTAGGAACCTCCCTTATTAATTATGCAACTCTGGGGATTACGGGTTCCTCTTCATATACCTCTTCAAGATGACATTTTCTCGATTTATTGAGTGATGCATCTTCATCAAAGGTCACATTCCTGTTGATCTCAATGTGGTAGTGACCTGGTATATAGATCCTGAAGGCCTTGGAAACCTCACAGTATCCCACAAATATTCCCTTCTTTCCTAAGGGTTCCAACTTATTTCTTTTTTCTTTCGATATATGTATAAATACTAGGCAGCCAAATATTTTGAGTTGGCTTACCTTTGGCTTCTTTCCGGTGAACATCTCTTCTGGGGTATTGAGCCCAAGTGCACTATGGGATAATCAGTTTTGCACATATACGCCTGTCATTTCTGCTTCTTCCCATAAGCGCATAGGAATATCTTGATCGTGGATCATGGTCTTCACGGATTCCATTATCGTTCTGTTCTTTCTTTCAGCCACACCATTTTGTTGAGGATTATAGGGAGTAGTGAGTTCCCTCTTGATCCCAACATCTTTGCAGAAGTTCACAAACTCTTTTGAGGTATATTCCCCTCCATTATCTAACCTAAGTATCTTGATCTTTCTTTTAGAAATATTATCTATGAAGGCTTTGAATTCCTTGAACTTGTTGAATACTTCATCTTTAGATTTCAAGAAATACACCTAGGTTTTATGAGAATAATCATCAATGAATGATACATAATATACATACCCATTAATGGAGGACGATGGCATTGGGCCACACACATCTGAATGAATGAGTTATAGGACTCCTTCTTCTTTGTTGTCTCTCTTCAGAAAGGGGTTCTTGATGTTCTTCCTTTCTGCACATCCATTGCATACACCTTCATGATCAACCTTGATTTCTGGTAAACCTATGACCACTTTGCATATGAATGGTAGCGCCTTGTAGATGATGTGAGCTAATCTTCTATGCCAAAGTTCACATGGATTCTCAATGGCATGGTTCATGGAGGCTTCTGAGTGACCCTTTAGCTTATGCAAACCACCTTCTTCTTTTCTAATGATGATTCCTTCATTTATGGCCTCTCCTTTATCACGTTGCCTTCTGCAACCTTCACTATAGCTTCCTCAGGGTTATTACGTGTGACCTAGAGCAAGGTCAACAAAACAGCAGGCAAGGGTAATATCCTTTTGATAATATAAAGTAATAGCACGAACAATCATCACAATAGCTCCTTTAGAGCTATTACTTGTAACTTGTCTAAATCAAAGATTCAGGTAAGGAATACAATACGAAATGAGGTCAACACTATCATAGTGTTGTGATCAACATTCCTCCACGACAACCTGGAACTAACACATGAGGTTTCTCCTGGAACCTGGAGTGTTGCTACTTTCCTCCCAAGTCTCCTTCACTCAAGATGACAAGTGTTTTCTTCAACCTATATTTTGTACTAGGACAATATGCTCTCTTGACAAAAGGTTAGGTTAGAGAATAAACTCTATGATCTCTACTTTAATCCATCTAATAATTTGATCATAGCTTCAACATGCAACACTGATCAAAATAATGTCATAACAAATAGATGCATATCAGAATAATCACACCTGGGTTGCATCATTCTTCTGAATGTGATGGATATTGAGATCCTTCTGGATCTATGGAAAGATATCCCTTATCCTGCAAATACTCTTTAAGGTTTGGCCATTTAAGCATATGTGAGTACATACCTCTGATAGTATTTGCAGATAGTGGCACCATCTGGCAGGAGAAATAATCATTACCAACTCTTACAAACTTCAAGGGTGATTGAAACTGGTACTACGGCTGCAACTCCAATTGATATTGCAACTACAATTGGTTCTGAGACCGCAACTGCAACTTAGGGTTTTATGAGGAAACCCTAATTTTTCAAACTTTGAATTTTTAAATTCTGATCCAGGGGATAGATGCATTGAGCTAAGGTGAGTAAGCTGGTGCAGTCAGATTTTTGAAAATCCAAATTTTACCCCCTCAAACTTGATCTACGGAATTATGGACTAGTGCTTCTCATTTTCTGGTACTTCTGGTACTTTGGTACTTCTGATACTCTGGTTTTCTGGTTTTTTGGTACTTTGTGAAAACTAAGGTTTCACTTTCTGGGAGATCTAGCCACTGAAAAGGTGCACTGAAGGTGCCAAAATGATCCTTGGGGGAGGGCACACTTTTCTAGATGGTTTTAGGGCTGAAATACCTCACCAACAAAATCCCTAATTTGCATGTATGGAAACAGTGACGTTTTTCACTTTTCTCTTGTGAAAGATGTTCTCTTCATCTTGGATCTAATACCATGTTAATGTTTAAGCCATTATTATAGTTTTTTTCATTTCAATAGATAACAAAAACATAAGACAAGATCACTGAGAAATACACAATCACAAGAGACACAACATTTATCCTGTGAAACCCTCTAGGGGAAGAAAACCCAACCAAACTTCCTTATTATAGATAGCCAATACAATTCCAAGAGATAACTCAAGCTAATACAGAAGATCCTCTCCTAAATATGTGCCACTCTGTCTATTTCTTCTCCAACTGCAATTCTGAAACTTGTCTCTCAATGAGCAAGTGAAGTGTGTCTAAGTGAGGTGCTAGCCTCCTTATTTATACAAGACTGGCATGTGTGGGAGTCTCCTTTCACTGGCAGGGCTGACTTCTTCTTTTGGGTGGTTATAACCACCTTTATTATATTTCGAGGCCTCTTTGATATATTTTTGGGCCAACTTCTCTTTCTTCCTATTACAATTACATTATGACCAATCCACAAAAGGGGATTTGGTCCTTTTACAATAGCCGACATGATCAATCCACAATGGGGATTGATCCAATGAATAATATATCAAATAATAATAAGAATACACTTTGTAGTTACATTATTTCAACAGTATATGGGTGACTACATGACGCATGTGTCTGTAGTCATGGAAGATATTGGGGTTGTTTTTCTTACCCTTATTTCTACTTAACCATGCATTCTATTATGGTATTCATCATATCCGTTCATTCATTCATAACATTCATTTTTCATATCTATTCTAGTGTGCGTTGTAAGTAAAACCATTCATTAATTTATCTAACCATTCAATCATACCTGCATAAATAGTAAAACATTCAGACACATTGCACAAAGATTTTTATCGTGGTTCACACCCCTGGGGCTACGTCCACAAATATCTTCTGCTTCTTTTCTTATCCATCAAAAGGTGTTGTGTGCATTAAATCATAATAGAGAGTAGTGAGGTGGACCAGTATCACACAAAGATCCACAAATTGTGATCTAACCCTCAGCTACATCTCCAGATTAACTCCATCTGAGCTCCACATCTCTCAAAACAGACTTCAACTCCAAAACAATGCTCTCAAGTACTAAAAAATTCATACAAATATCTCACAAATTCTAGATAGGATACATAGATATATTATTCCTTATAACTTAGACTTCTTGTATGTATATTAAAAAAAATGGGATAAACCATTACAATATGACTACAAAACCATAACCCTAACATGGATAGGTTTTTCCACATCTGCATCATATTTCCACAAATCCTATTGCGCACACTGCTTTTCCTCAAAAAATGTCGCGCTCTCCTTCTTGGTCCAATCTTCCTCGTTTGTTGCATTTTTTTCCCAAAAATGTTTGCTCCAACATCATGCCTTGATCATTGTTATGGACCCAATATCGGTTCTTGGTTAAAATTCCTTCTAACAATGCGTAGATTCCTATTCAGAGTCCAAAGATCCAATACATAAGTCATGTGGAGTGGTTTGAGACCTCTTCCATGGCCATGTAGATAGAGAACCATCATTTAGAGCCTAATGTCTTTGATCTCATTTCCCAACATTATAAATCCATCAATACCTATTTTTGGTCTACATGAATACCTCCTAATGGTGCTCATGTATTTCCAAATTCGAGGCCAGATATCCTATACAAACGTTGTGTGATGATTTGAGGTCTTGATCATGCCCATTGATCTAGAGAAGTCTCATTTAGGTGCTATTCCATTTGTTGCATTCCATTACCATTTTCAAGGCCCAACGATTGGTACATGATGTACAATACCTCCTAACGATGATCATAATCCTAGTGGGATACCAAATATCCTAGTGGCCTCATTAGTGTTTAGCTATATTTTTTCCTTTTGGTGAGGAAGAGTAAATATGTTTTGAAAACTATACTCATGATGAGAAGTGTGAGAAGTGAAGTAAGAGGAACTTCGTCAAACTTTTCAGATACATAATAGAATATATATATATAAGGCTTTGTCAGTTTCCCTAACCCTTGAATAGAAAGACGAAGAATGGACACAAACTATTGATTATGAGCATATCTATTTCCGCTGCAGAATATGTCATGGACATGGCCATCTCTTTCAGGATTTCCCTCTAAGTCTTTCCCCATGCTCATTAGAGGAAGAGAAAAGCAAACAAAATGAGGGATTTACCCAAGTGCAAGGATGCAAGAATTCTAATACTCAAAATTATGGGCCAAGAAAAAGAAAAAATCCTTCAACCAATAACTCTTTTGACATTCTCAAAAAATTTCCCAATACCCAGGAGGTGGAAAACCTGCACTCTCATCAAAACAGAGAAAACGCCAAGGGTAAATCCAAAAAAACTCAAGAACTAATTCTGGAGAAGATAATAGCATCCATTTCTGCTACCCAGATGGTTGGATCCTAGCCACCGGGAGAAGGGGAACACCTGGAAATGATGGTTGATGAGAAAGACTTAGTGGATATTGATATATACCTACTCAAGGAGGATTACAACAATAAAGAGATACAATCCCTCCCTCATGATCATCTATACAAAGTCCATAAAGTATATAATTAATCCACTATGGGGGCTACATCTATATCGAGAGGAGTTTTGTAAATAAATCTATACCCAAGGAAATATAATCAGAAAACAACCAAGGAAATCAAGTGATGAGGCCATAAATATACACAACTAGTCATCTGTGAAGTGGGAAGTTTTATGATCAATTCAGGATAGATCCAAAAGCTCACTGAGGGCTTATTTTCACACCCACCCCCCCACTCTACCCTCTTCATCATGAATATTCTTTCTTCGAATATAAGAGGACTTAATGGGAGAACAAAGCATAGACTTATCCTAAACTATATAATGGAAAAGCAACCAGACATACTATTTCTTCAAGAGATAAAATTTGTGGGCACTACTACAAAAGAGCTCTTTGCAAGGTGATGGAGGTAGAGCATTTGTATATTTAATGACTCTAATGGTGTGATAGGTGGACTTGATATGTTATGGAACCCCACTATAGTCACTTTTGATAGCTTTTATTCTACATATTCGACAATCACAACACACTATCGTTTCATAGGTTTTACTAGGCGGGGCATAATAAAAAATGCCTACGGTCCCTAATCACCATCTAAAAAGGACAACTTCTTACAAAATATAAAATATTTATGAAATGTTGTTATTTAGCAGAGATGGATACTTGGAGGATATTTCAACATCATCATCTCCCTAGAATAAGATAGAGGAGGAGTTAGAATATTGGACAAGGACAATGAAAACTTTCAAAATATCATAGACCACCTGCATTTTATAGATATTGAAGCGCATAATGGTGTCTTCACATGGACCAACAAGTTCTCTAGCATCCATCAAGTTTCTTGAAGGCTAGACCACTTCCTGATATTGTAATCCCTTATGTTGAAGGATCTTGTGCTATAAAAAAGAATTATCCCCAAATCAGGTTCGGACCATTGGCCAATCCAATTATGGATTGATACTACCTACACTCCCAAATTCAATCCTTTTTATTTTGAAAAATTATGTATTACCCACCCATATTTTTAGGATCTCTCCTATAAATGGTGGTTAGACACAGTAATAACTCATGGCACCCTTATGTATCGATTTCAATAAAATCTAAATAATATCAAGAAGTTTTTACGGGGCTGGAACAAGAATGTGTTTGGAAATAAATTTGAATCCCAAATATCAATTGAGAAACATGTGTAGAAGATTCAAAAATATTCCATTCTATAATTCTCTACATATTACCTACAGGCAAAGGGAGAGCTTATTAAAAAATAGCTAGAAGAAAGACAACAACAAGAGCAAATCCTTTGGCACCAGAAATCAAGGAGACAATGGATCAAAGAAGGTGAAAATAATACCAAGTTCTTCCCCAGATCCATGATACATATTCCACATGTAAATAACATCACCAAATGGGAAAACTACCATGGAAAGGTACTCATGGAGCATGAATATATGGAGGATGAGCTCATAAACTATTACACAAACCTTCTTTCGGAGTCGATCCCCAATCGCTTACATGCCATCGATAAAATTACGTAGCACATAACAACTCTCATATCCCTTTAACAAAATGAATCACTCATGTGTCCTATCACCATTGAGGAGGTGGAACAAGCTATGAAGGAAATGACAGTGGGAAAGGCCCCAAGGACGGATGGATTTACCACATACTTATTTCACCATTGTTGGTTGATGGTCTGGAAAGAGGTTTGGAAGTTGGTGGATGAATCCCACTCCTCGGGTAAGGTCTTAGCTACTCTCAATTCCACATTCCTCATGCTCATACCTAAGGAGGAATGGGAAACCCATCCAAAACAATTCAGACCCATCGCATTCTGCAATGTTATTTATAAACTCATAAAAAAATTCACTGTGCTTATACTCAAGCCGATTCTACCCTTCATTATCTCCAAGGAGCAATTGGGATATGTGGAAGGACATCAGATTATAGATAGTGTCATTCTGGCACATGAGGTGATCCACTCCCTTAAATCCATGAGAACTTAAAGTATTCTTATAAAACTTGAGATTTCAAAGGACTTTGAATTCTTAAGCTATCAATATATCCGCTCCATTCTTTCCTCTTTTGGATTCTGTAACATCTGGATAAATTGGATACTAAATCTCACTTCAACAACTTTCTTTTCTATCCTTTTCAATGGTGTAGCTTCAAAATCCTTCACTCCCTCATGAGGAATCTTTCAAGGAAACCCCCTCTCCCCTTTCCTCTTCGTTATCATGGCTGAAATTATTAGACGCTACATCAAGGACTCCATAGAGGATGATTCCTTGCAAGGTCTTCCCATCCATAGTCTCCAACTAGAAGCTTCACATTTTTTATTCATGGATGACACCATGTTAATGGGCACACCCATGGCATGGGAAGTGCATAAACTAAATCTCATCCTTTTTTACTTTAGTGAATCTTTAGGCACCTCCATCAATATAGATAAATCCTATATCTTCTTCTTTCATACACCTCCACCAATTTAGAACCACATTTCCTTCTGTTAGGCATCCACTGGAGCTCCCTTCCATCCTATTATCTTGGAATCTGACTCTCTGATTCAACGGCTAGAAAAATTTCTTGGTCTAGCCTCATTGACTCACTAGCTAGATGATCAAGTTCCTTGACCTTTATCACACTTAATATGGTTGGTCAACTGGTGCTAGTGAAATATGTCATTCATGATATACCCACCTATTGATTCTTGGCCTTAGCTTCTCCAAAATCGGTGTTCACCACCTTTATAAATATCCAATGGAAATTCCTCTAGCAAGGTCTTAAACATGACAACAAATGGGCCTTGGTTAGCTGGGAAAAATTGTGCAAACCAAATCTCAATGGTGGTCTTGGGCTCGACAATTCATGTTTTCTTAGTGAAATAATGGGTGGAAAACTCTAGTGGAGATGGTTGAAGCACCCAAAATAACTATGGGAAAGCTTGTGGAAATAGAAATATGCTCTACACATTGATGAATCTCATCTACCTAGAATGATGGATCAGATTCAAGGGTAAAACATCTGAAACGCATCCTGGCACAACCGACCCCTTATTCAAGAGAATGATTTCTAGGAATTAAGAGATGGACAAGATGTCTTCTTCTAGTTAGAATCCTAGCAACAACTCCCTCCACTACAATATTTGGAAAGTATGCATCATCCAGGCATAAATACCAAATGCCAATATGACAAAGGTATCCAATCTATGGAAAGAAACACCCCCAGACTCTCCATGGAGGGATTCAAAAACCTCTCACATGAATCTTAATATTCTCACTAACCGCAACTTGGTCCCATTGAAGGAAATTTACTCCTTCATGAAGATTCACAAACGCGAGGGAATGGACATTCTAGGCTAGGGGAATTCTATAGCTAGCACCTTTACAATCAAAGAAGATTATTGTCTCAAATAACAATTTCATTTATTTCCCAAGAACCTTATCTGGAACACAATTTTGAAATCGCACCAGTGGCCGAAGGTTTCCACTTTTCTATGGCTTCTAGTACAAAATTAAATACCAACCTGGGACAATTTAAGTTAAAATGGATTTATTGGGACCTCAGTGTGTCCTCTCTATATGAATCAAGAGAAATTGATGGATAACTTAATGAATCAATGTCCTTTCAATGTGGAACTCTGGGACAAGGTAGCTATTATCATGAGGAAAATATACCAAGTAGGAGATAACATCATTCATTCTATAGAAAGATGGAGAATCAATGCCTACAAAAATCCCATCCTCAAAAGAATTTGGCAGTTGCTTCCAAGATTTGTTGTTTGGAAAATATGGAAGGAACACAATAGGAGAGTTTTCCACTCCAGGCCCTTCTCAACAGATTTTATCTGGTCCAATATCTTCAATAACACTCAATAGACCGTGTGATAATAGAAATGGTCTACATAGGACCTAAATTGAAATCCCAATGAGAACATTATTCTCCCCCAATGGAATCTTTAAATTGACCCATCCCCCTCTCCCACATGATACAATATGTGATCCCTAATTACACAAATTTTAAACACTTGGAAGTTCCCCCATCATGCATTCTATAAATTTGATTTCGATGGGGCTTCCAAGGGAAATCTAGGTATTGTCGGCTTTGAAGTGGTGATAAAATATAGTGAAAGGGAAAATTAACCACATAATGGTAGGAAACTTGGGCATTAATACCAACAATTAAATGGATCTATGGGGCCTGCTTTGTGGCATTCATCTTGCTTCTCATCTCATCTTAAAGCAACTCATCATTGAAGGAGAATCCCAACTAATCATTTCTCTTGCTACCAGATTATTTCATGACTCTGACTTGGATAAAATCTCCCCCTGTTGGTTCCTCTTTAGCTCTCTTTAAATCCTTAAGTCTATTCTACATCCTGGCCTCATTATTATCCCCTCTCATATTCGCAGAGTGGAAAAAATAGTGTAAGAAAAACTTGCTAATGAAAGGGTAGTTCTAACAGGTGAAGATATCCTCTTTGATGCCAATTCTCTTCCAATTCCACCAATTTACCATCAATTCCTTTCCATGGATGAATCAAAGTGAAACTCCCCATATGGGGTGACACACGCCCAACCATATATCTAAATCTAGCCCCTTCCCGCCGCCTCCCCTCTGTGCTCCATTTATCTAGGATGCAATTTAATGTAGGGTGTTTTGATGGGATATTTCACTCCATGGGACCTTTTGTGCTTTGGTTCAATATGATTATAGGTTTATTTAGGAAGAGTCTTGTAGAGGATGATGTCGCCTATGATTTTATTGCTCCCTTAATGTGCTAGAATGGGAATATTACTATCTGCAACTTCATTATTTTGGACATGTTTCTTCCCATGGTTCTATCTATGCACCTGGCTTCTCCACTGGAGAGGTTCAAACATGATTGGTTTATTTATGTCAACACTAACATCATTCCTCGTGAGCATGGCCACTCCCACAGAGGTCTAGAGTATCTCATATATATTTCCAACCACCGCCAAAACGCTAGTGTCACTGTTAATGATCTGGGACAATCACCACCCTAGAATTCCCTCATTGCCAAAGTGTCAAGCATGGAAACTAGGATAGAATATGAGAATTGGGGTTGTGCGGTCCTAGATGAAGACTCCCCTGCTCCACCTATCATGAACATAGAAGTCTCATCCATGATGAGTCTTGTGTCAATTATGTCTCATGCACAATCTCCAGCTTATATAGAATCAATGGGCCAAGCTTTCCTGAATGACCTACCGGAAGGCCACTAGGGCTTATTTGTCATTGCGGAAACACCCCAAATGATACCCCTTCATGAAGGTACTTGAGCATGTAAAGGCATGGAAAGGCATGGCATGGCATGGCAATGGAAGGAAAGGAAAGGCATGGCATGGAAAGGCAAAGAATGGCATGGAAAGTCATGGAATGGAAGGAAAGACATGGCATGGAAATGAAAGGCAAGGAAAGGCATGGCATGGCATGGCATGGCATGATATGGCATGTAAATGGAAGGCAAGGCATGGAATGGCATGGGAAGGAAAGGAATGACATGGAAAGACATGGCATGGAAAGGAAATCAAAGGCATGCAAAGGAAAGGCATGGCATGGCATGGCATCGAAAGTAAAGGCAAGGAAATGCATGGAAATGGAATGGCATGGAAATGGCATGACATGGAATGGAATGGAATGGTTTGGAAAGGCATGGAAATGGAATGGCATGTAAAGGCATGGAAATGGTGTGGAAATGGCAATGGCATGGAAATTGCATGCCATGGAATGGCTTGGCAAGGCATGAACATGGCATCACAATGGCATGGCATGGCATCAATAGGTTTTTGGGATTGGGTTTGGGATATTCCTTTGTCTCCTTGTGTGCTCTAACCCAAAAATTGGGTTGGAATGTGCAATAAACTCTCATAGATTGTGAAGGGAAAAGAATAATGGTTTCAAGTCTCTTTGGAGGAATTTTGGTAGCATATCATTAATTTCTATGGTGTCATGAAATGTAACCTAAAAACCTTTATTTGTATGTGGAAAATGATAGCCATTCTAAGATCTAGTTTACATTTGAACTCTCTCATTCTATTTATCAAAATCAATAAGTTTAGAGGGCATCATGGAAGACTGAATAAATGTTATTAATAATCGATGGGTTTAACAAAATTTACATATACCCACTACACAATCTAAACAAACATGAGTGCATTAATGAGTCATTGACTAGTCTTTTTGGAATTTATGAACGGTTACACATAAATCAAATGATTTTATATATGACATGCATAGAAAGAGGGGAATAATGTGTGTTCCCTAGAAAATGGTCAAATTATGGATTCAATCAACTAAGAAACTAAAAACTAGGCTTCTCAAAGGAATGTCAAGGGAAAACTAGGGTCAAGATTTTGTCCTAAGGAGACTAGGAATACTAGTACTTATACCTAGAGGAGAAAATAAATACTTTTATCATGTAGCTCTGGTAAGAAAAGAAGTTAGGGTTTTGTGGAATTTGAAAACCCTAGTGCTACCTAATGTGATTGTTATCGAGAAGATAGAGGGATTTGATCTTGCACAAGTGTGGGATACACATGTAGGTTCCAAAAGGGACTTATCATTATGTATGCTACCTTTTCGATGATATCTAATGGAGTGAGCTATTGGATAATGTTATATTATGGTTTCCATCACTAGGGTTTGAAGATCCCGACTTCTAACAAAAAATGATAAGATATTGGTAGGTCAATGTACTTCATATTCTAAATATATATGAAGTGTTTGGGTTGTCCAAATGTTGTGTACTTTCATAATTAAATTTTAGCTTATGTCAGATTCGTAATTGAGTAATTCTAGTACTAGTTATGGAGGCTAATTTGATATAAAATTGAGCTAAGATCATTAAGTGATTTACAACTATGTAGAAGATATATGAGAAAAATTATTTCTATAATAAATTATTGTAATATGCAATTTTTTAGGTCACAATAATTTCAAGTGACCACTATTTGAGTGTGGATTGTCATTGGATTTAGATGGAGATAATTCAAGAGGTAGTCCATATTGTTGGTTGTGAGTTAGAATATGGATATCCACAACATTGATGCAAATAATTCAAAAGGAATGATCTATCGATGACGTAGAGATGCATGGTTGATTACCAAGCAATGCTACTTGAGAACTATTAATTGTTTATGGATTTAGCACTTAGCAATATTTTCCACTATAAGATATTCCTTAATGTGTAATGCAAGTATTTATAATCACTTTAGAAAAAAATCAAGAGATTAATACACATAAAATTCATACACTTTGGAATTCAAACACTTTGAAATTCATATATTCAAAAACATAAAATGAAGAAACAATGAGATTCATAAAAAAACATGCCATGAAATTTATGTGTGTGTGTGTATTCAACATCATCTAGATTTTACATTTTTTACAAAATGGCAACTCGTGCCCAATATACAAAGTGAGAACAAGTGTCCTAACATAAAAAAACATGCATACGGTGGCCTAGATACAAAATGGTAGTATTTGGTCAATCATTGACCACTGTGACCCTCGCCACCCTCAGGAGCATCTTGGAAATCTATATTTCTTCTCTTGATTGAGGAAGTACATTGAAAGGTTCTAGGAATGAGCGTGCTTCGACTCTTTAGAGACTACACAAAGAATAAACAATGTTATAAGTTTTTTTCCTCAATGAATTAATAAACATACAAATCGATACTTTGTAATTTAACCTAAGACAACTCACCTCATATGATGTTGTCATTCGTGAAGGTGTTACCCTCCTCTGGGAACCCAATCTCTCTGCGATGCCACCTTTCATCCGTTACAAGGATCAAGTCAAGAAAATTAAACAAATATGCATAAAATAAAATTCATTAAACATAAAAATTATCATCAATGCATGATCTCACAGTGAATATCTCAGGCCTTGATGGAGATTCACTGATAGATGGAGCACTAGGTTGTACAACCTACTCCAAGACAATCTCTACTATGGCAGTCTCGTTCAATAGGATCGATGGAAATGGTTGTCAAGGTGGGTGGCATATAGGTGGTGCAGATGGGTTTCCTGCATGTGAATCCACTGAGGATGTGTGCAATAAGATTGATGTTGAGGGTGGGATACGATGGACCCTCACAGGATGTACAAGTGATTGTAACTCCCTAGGCCTGGAGAAAGTTAACACAGAAGCAACTCCCAGGTTCCCAGGGAGTGAAATAGTATTATAGCTAGAAAATATATCTACAGCCTGCATACATATTAATAAAATTTAACTATTAGTACCAAATAGTAAAATTAAAAAATACAAACACAAAAAAATTGAGAATTATGAGATATTTAACTCTACAATGATACATATGATGTAGGTGACTTGTCCATCCTATATAGACATTCCCCGACATCGCCTAGTCCCAAATACTGTAGAAATATGAGAACATTAAAAATTTGAGGATGCCATAAACTAAAGAAATGACTATGGTGAATTTATCAAATGTGATACATACATGTGTGTGGGGTGCACCCAATGAAAAATATGCCTCTACTACTGCATCAATGGTGGGGCTAGGCATGGATGAATCCATCGATGTAGAGGGTCTACCGCTCAAACAAAACAACTAAAAAACAACATACATTAAAATATCGATATAAATACACAAAATACAAAATAAATATATAACAATGAAGAACATAGAGAGAGTTAAGATCCTAACCTCCTCCATGAAGTCGTGTTGTCCACTGGGATCTATAGGCCCATAACATACTTTTCTACAACTCGAGCATATGCGAGGTTCACATGAACCACTGTTATGTGCCCTCTCCTCATTGTACTCTCTTGTGCATGTTGAAGCTCCAACCCCTCTATCAATGTCATTGGCATTCACCTCCTGCTGAGACAATGCAACAAAGCTATTATGTTGCACTAGGCTATGAGTCAATGATGAAATGGATAGTTGTACCTGTTGCAAGTTCTATGCAACAAGAGGATGTTGGGTAGGGGATCAAGCCTTCACCTGGGGGGATGGGGACCTAACAGAGGGTCACGCCTGACATGCTCTTGGTCCTATGCGGACCCTCGACCCACCCCCTGAAATTCACCAATGTCAAAGTAGTTGACATGCTTACCCAAAATAAACTCATCCCATAATTTTCTCATAAAATATAACGACATCTCCATGTTATTGCAGAGAGGTTTATCAAAAAACAGATACCACCTATGCATCTAGTTTTGACTAGTCTAGGATGAATGAACATTCATTGGAGATGTGTTTCTTGGTCAATGGTATTTCTTTTCAATTTCTAGGATCCCTAAAAATAGACAATATTTATTTTTTGAAATTCTGAGCTCTTTGACTTGGTTTCTTTCCAAACCAGTGCTATAGTACTTATACATTCTTACCCTATAATCATAAATAGAGGCCAATTTCCCTTGGGCACTTGTAATGGACTTCACAATGATTTCCAAAGAAGTGGCCAAGGAGACTCTGTTAAGCTCTCTAGTGTCCCTTAATTGTTCCTCAAGGTTTCTTAACATAACCAACCCCTCATCAATTTGAGTGTTTACATTGGGTGGTTGTGGTGGGTTGGGGTTTTGATCTTCTTGGTTTTCTTCTGAGTGGTTTACATTGTCTTTGGGCTCCATTATATTATACATGATGCAATTTCAAATCCATGACATGTAAATTAGGTTGGTTTTTTAATTAAAATACAAAATTACAATTTTTTTAATTTAGATTCTTGGGAGCAAAAGACTAAATTGGGTTAAAAATAAGATAAATCAAATATACCTCGACATAGTGGCAAGATCCTCCCTTCATTGCTACTCTCTTTTTGCTCAATGAGAGTCAAAACACAAGCACGATTTGTGCAATGAGCACAAATCGTGCTCGCGGCCCTTTAAAAAAGTTTAACAGAAGGAATGCATGTGTTCTTAGGAACACACACGTGTTCTTAGGAACGTGAGCACTTTCCTGCCACTAAACCTACGTTGCAAGCCTTGTGTAGGTCCGTCCACTTCCAAACATATAGGTTTAGGAACACGTATGCACTCCTAAGAATGCACACGCGTTTGTGTGAGTGTGTGTTCCTACTAACTTGCTTGCCTCGTTTTTGGCCACAAAATTCTTGCACTCATGCATTATGAATAAGCATCGAACCATAAAGAAAACCAATATGAAGGCGCATGGAGGACTAAAAGAAACTTATTATGGATCAACGTGGAAGCATAAAGGAAACCATTATGGAGGCACATGGAGGACTAAAAGGAACTTATTATGGATCAATATTGAACCATAAAGGAAACCAATATGGAGGCACATGGAGGAATACAAGAAATGCATAGAGATATCAGAGTAGCGCAGGAAAGACATGGATCCCAAGAAGAAACCAGAATCAAGATCGAAGAAAAGCCATAGTTGAACCCCATGTTCACATTTCAGTAGGATGGATAGATGCTTGTGCTTGGTACCAACTAGCTACATTGTTTAGTCAATCTTATTGTATAATTTATTCCCATGTTTCAAGAATGAAACGTGTAAAAGGGGATAAAATGTAATATACCTAATAGTACCTATAGAGGGAAGAGTAATATATATTTCTATATATGTAGATCACTTTTAATCAATAAGATCTTTATATATAGAATATCTACTACTATTCATTTTATTATTATAAAGTTAATTAAATTTAATTAAAAAAATTCAGAGAAATATTATTATCATTTCCATTTAGATTTAAGTTCCATTTGTAACATATTTACACAACTTATTGGTGAAATCGAATTATATTAAAAGGACAAAAAAGTTGACATTGGAATAATGATAATAGGTCTCACGTTTAGAATTCGCATAATGTATTGTAGTTTTAGGTTAAAGATAAATGTGCGAATAAAGCTTTTGATGTGTTTCAGATTCAACCATTGAAATTCATTTAAAAACCTTAAATGCATTGAACGGGCGAATAAAACTTTTGATGTGTTTCAGATTAAACCATTGAAATTCATTTTAAAACCATAAATGCATTGAACAAGTAGGAGAGCATAATTTCGATCGTCGAATAAGCAAAGGACGAGAATAAGGTTCAGACACTTCTTTATGTGATGCCGTCCTTAGATTTTGGTATAAAATATAAATGGTAGTTGTCTGGCAACGTTAATGGATAAAATATGCGTAATTCATACGCAGAATGTGCTCTCGATTGTTGTATTGATATATCGATCAGTATGGTTAAGATGACATGCAGTAAATTGATGCGCTTATTCTTGGTCTGTTGGCCATGTATGTGCAGGCTGCTTCTTTAAATTGTTGGCCTTATTGCTTTCTTAACATCGGCGTAGATATTCATCAGAAATAGAAGCAGCAGAGGATTGCCATGGCAGCTGACCAGTCTGAAAGTACGCCCAAGCCTAAGGCTGCTAATTCCATGACCATAAAATTGATGGTGAATAAGAGAAGTAGTAAGATAATGTACGCAGAAGCAGGGAAGGATTTTGTTGATCTGTTATTCAGTTTTCTGGTACTTCCAGCGGGGGCCATTGCCAAGCACGGGCTGGTTTCCAAAGTTACTAAGGAGGAGGAGCAGACAAAAGTTCCTTGCATCACAAATCTTCATAAGAGCGTGGAGAGTCTCTCTGCATCGATCATGAAAACGGACAAAGGAATTCTGTTAGACCCAAAGGTAGTCTCCAAAATCTACACCAATGACATCCTCTGTATTCAAACTCCTCCGCCTGCAGTTCCTCCCAGGTATTTTGTCTGCAACAACGTCAGTTACGGCTCCTTGGCACACAGTCTCAGCTCTCAATCTGGAACTGTAACTTGTCCCTGCGGCTATTCAGTAAACCTTGAAGTGAAGTTGGCGGACAACTCCCCTGTAGCTGCCAAAGATCCAGTACGTCCTAAGGGATATGTGAAAGAGACGGCCAACTTTGTTATCACAGACGACTTGTCTGTACTGCCAGTTAATTCCACTGCGACGATTTTTCAGTTGTGGAATAAGCTTGACGTGCAGGAGCCGACGGATTTGAAAGAGCAGAATGTCACACTTGGTCCCAACGAGGTAACCAATTTTGTTATATTTCGATGTTTACTAACTAATTATCTACAAAGATTTGGTTTTATGTCCGGTGGATTTAGACTAATCCATGCGTTAATATTTCGGGACAGGTGATACTTCTGCTAAAATCCGCCATGGTTTCTAATACTGTTTTAAATGACGTCTTCAAAGCCAACTCTAAGGTATGAAGATTAAAGATTGTTTCGTCAGCATGACCGTGGGATTACCGAATTGGAGATTACGATGATGGCCAATTTCTATGGTCTATTATGCTAAATGCTGGTTTGATAAATGAATGAATCAAGAACGATATATTATACTCTGGGTGTTTGAGGCCTCGGAGAAAAGAGGTTGAAATGTTTTTAATTCTTCTTTATAGAATTAAATTGATTTTAATTGATCTAGATTTTTTATTTTTTTTATTTTAAGGTAATTATTAAATTTGAAATCAAAATAGAAAAGGAGAGAAAGATTTAAAATATTTTATATTTTTAATTAAATATAAAGTTAACACAGCCACTTTTGTTGGTGTTGCGGCTGGTGAAAGTCTAAAGTTATCTGGACGGATAGCACTCTGGTAATTGAAACGCACGGACAGTTGAAATGCACATAGAGCTGAGTAAATTCAAAAGTTAATCTTAAATGTGGTGGTACAGTGATTTCTTAATATGGTGGTACAATAATTTCTTAATATGATTAGGTAAATGTTAAAAAGTAAACAGGTTAAATGATGCATTCAAAAATACAAGGAAGTTATGAAGAGTAAATCACATTCATTGATTTGGGAGGACGACTAAGAATATTCCAGGGTTTTCAATTGTTAGCCATCAGATTAGAATTTTAAATTAAAAGATGATTAATTGTACCCATCTCCAATAGATATACACCTTTCAACTTAATTATTTAATAATAAATAATATTAAAAATTGTTTTATATTTTTATTAATAATATTAATTTAAATTAAAAACATATTTTTTATATATAAACAAATTTTACACAAATTTAAAGTTAAAATAAATTTATATTTATATAAATTTTATAATAAAAATAATTTAAATATTCATCAATCAAATTACAAATTATAGTTGGGTTATAAATAATTATTATTTCTTATAATATAACTAAATATAAAATTGGCAATAATAAATAAAACTCACAAAATTTTAGCTTCTTTTGAATATCCATGTTGAAAAATAAAATTCACAAAATTTTAGCTTCTTCTGATATATCCATGTTGCATGATTGTGAAAATGTTTAATGTATCATATATCCATGATATTAATTTATCGTATATCATATATGATTTGGGATTATGCGGACCCAATATAAATGTTTTGGTATCATGTGGAATTAACATATAGGAAAAAAATATAAATCAAATTTGCATTATATTTTTATATTTTGAAATTAAAACATGTAGTTATGAAGTTTCCTATGCTAAATGGCATCCGTTCAATTTATATCAGTTCACTATAAAACATATATAAAGCACAAGAAAAAGCTCCATGGAGCTAATATATACTTTTGTTTGGGAGTGGTATGTTATTATAACCTTTATATTTAAGCTTGTGTAGAATTAAAGTACAACAACATAATTTTACGGACCATTTTTTTTTATGAAATGTTATCATTATCTTTGATGATGTATTCTCATTATCTATTAATGAGTTGTCAATGCGTTGACATTCTTTAATTTCATTATCTATTAATGAGTTGTCAATGCGTTGACATTCTTTAATTTATGAGGTGATTACATCCATGTTTATATATTTATATTATTGGATGAATATATTGTTGAGATGATTTCAATCATTTACTATGGATTCTTYTATCATATGTCATTSYATATGTTAATGCATTCTATTTCTTAACATGGTATGAGAGTGTCTTCAATCTCCAGGGYTTGATAATYTCATGGTAGTGATTCATGGAAGAAGATGCTAGTGCACATGTCTATAGTGAATGTTATGAAAATTTTATCTGAATGTTGTTTGAGGGGTCTCATGGTTTGATGTCTGAAAAGAATGTGATGTTGTTCAACATGAAAAATATTGCAACAAAGGTTTTATAACTCCATTTGTCATATTAGCACTAAGTAAATTTCCTAGGCTGAGGAGGCAACTCGCAAATGTAACCACATAACCACTTTAGAACTAAAACTAGCCTTTCAATTTTGAGATGGATCTCTCTTGTCACTTTGTCTCTAAAGATGAATCTTCTTTGAATGTCAGTGGCTAGATTTTTGAAAAGGTGAAAATATTTTAAAAGTTTGTTGGCAAGAAAGACTTTTATTTGGGAAATGGAGTCAATATTTGAAAGTGAATGAAAACCGTGTCTGGTAAATAGAACTCTCAAGAAAGCAAAGGCTAGGTAAGAAATGATCTTTTAGTTTTTTAAATTGATATTATATAACGGAAGAAAGAGGAGAACATATAACCACATTCGAAGCACCATTACGATGAATTATAATGAGTTAAGAAAGAATAGATAGTATTTGAATCGCTAGAATCTAAAGCAGCTTTTAAGATGAATTTCAGATCATTTAATAACCAATTCAAACATATGAGCATAAGCAGATGAAATATAGAGGAACATGAAGAATATACATGAAGGAAAACACATCAGATCATTACCACTAGAATCTTTGGTATGAAAAAGTTTTGGACATCTGTAGTAGTATTTCATTCAAATTCAGAAACTATATACAACGTTCAATGTAAGTTTTTCCTTTGTACTTCTTCCAACCTCAAATACATCAAAGCTATGATATTTATACAACAATTTCATTCCATTCAGTTTGAACCGATTACACTTAAAATAGAAAATTTTAGTTCACAAAATCTGGGATATGCGGATATTTCTGCAGTTTGGTCCTTTATCTTCGTCCTTTGACTTTGATTGTATCTTCATTTGGTTTTTTTCCGTTTGGTCGATAGATGGGAATCATTTACTCGATCTTGGGAAATTACATTTGTTCTTGCCCAATTTGACTATTTCCTTCCATTGAAATTCAGAAGGAATCTCATAATCTGTCATTTCTTTCATTAAAATTTCCAAGCCAATACAAGCGGCATAATACATGACAAGTAGACCAAGTTTCACTATCTTAAACTGATTTAAAATTTCAAAATATGTACTTAGTTTATCAACTAAAGTAGCCCCTTTCAAACCCTCCTCCAGGTTTCAAATTTGGAGTGGTCCATCCTTGATTGAGTCAAGAGTGCATTATATTTTTCTTGATCCTGCAACTTGCCTTTACCATCCCAGAATGATGTAAGGCCCTTTATGAACAATTCTTCAAATATATTCTTGAGATTTTGCACACTTTGTTCCATCTGTATTTTTTATTCAGAACTGATTTCAAAAGATGATTCTTTGTAATAATCCTTTTGGCCGAGATAATCAATGCAGTCCTGTGTTTTACCCCAATGGTCTGAAGATCTACAGGAGGAACTGAATTTAGAAGATTAATGGCATTTTGTGCCCATTCAGATGGATTTTTGGATAAAGTCTCATTAACAACAGTGCATCTATACCTGGCTGTGATTGCTATATTATCTTTATCACTTACAAAATTCAAATATGATCTAAATTTAGCAGCCTCAACAATTATAGAATCCCATATGATATGTTTATCCCCTTGCAACAGAACTTTACCTCTCAATCTTGAATTCAATTTATTAATATTCTCCTGCAAGACTACTTTTTCCTTTTGAACTTGGGATATCTTTTCATCCTTTGTGCACACTTCCTGCTCCAATTTCTCCATGTTTTCCTTTAAACCTTTGATCTCTTCTTCTTTCAGACAAACTTGTGACATATCCTGAACAATGTCTTCAGTGTTTTATATTGTTCCTGCAGCATGGGCAAAAACATGGCTCTAGTCACCAACTCTACTTTTTCTTGAGACCATTTCAACTTTTCATTTTCCAATTCCAAAAGCTTCGCCTTATAATCCAATGCCTCTTTTTGAAATGTTTCTTTTTCCTACTCTAAAGCTACCAATTATGTTGTCTGTGGGTGTTTCGTAGCAGGCATCTTCAACTTTTTCTTCAAACTTTGAATTATTTTATCTTTTTCATCCAATAAAGACTTCACACCTTGAGAGCCTTCAAACTCAATCCTTTTAATTTGCGTTTGTCGAGCTTTGTTGGCTACTTTTTCCTGTCTTAGTTTTCCTTCTAGTTTTGCATCTAAGGATGTCATCTATGAATTTTTCAAATTTAAACTCAAATAGTCAAAATACAACAAATCATTCGTCTGCTTGTGGAATTTCACTTTGTCAGGGCACTTATATTGTCATATTTAATTTTAATCTCAGACACTTTATCTTCCTCTGCAAATGCAATATTAAAAGTTTTATTTTCAGTGTCCCTCACTGCGAACAAGAAGGAAGCTTTCTATTGAGAAACTTTTTCTACTTCGGGAAACAAATCCCTCATTTCACCCAAAGCCACATTTCTTTTTTCAGCATATTGTTTTGCTAGGTACTCTCTGGACTGATAGACTGTATAAGGTTCTTTATCAAAATAATATTTTTGACTGTGAAAGGATCTTGAGCTGCCTTCACTTTCAAGATGAATTATTTCCTCAATTCCTACAATACTGGTACCACTTTCCACAATGTTCAAATTCTCTTGATCGTTGGGTCCTTCATCTTCCAAATCTACAATCTTCTTTGGCTGAATAATTTTCATCTTCTTTATCAATATTCATAGTCTCTGAAATGCTTCTTTTTCTATACACACTAGCTTTGGTAATTTTAATCACCAACTTTTGAGGAGCTTGTTGTGTTTGTGCTTGTTGTAATGGTGCTTCCACATCAATACACACTTCTAGATTAGCTAGTTTATCCAAGCCTTCGACATTGCCATGTTCATAAGGTGATTTTTTATTCATCTATCTTCCCTTGGATATAATGTGATGTGGATCATATTTTCTTCCTTGTATTTCTGAAAAACAAAAATCTTTGAGTTTTTCCTCAACCTATGATAAACATGATATGGACTTAAAAACAAAAGGACCAATAACAAAGGGAAATTTAATGTTAGAGGCTCTGTGCAATTTGAAGAAGTTTTTTGTCTCAGAGATGATTCTCTTCCTGGTGAACTCAAGAGTAAAAATCCTAGGAGTTAGGAAACCAGGTAACAAGTAAGGAGATTCATGAAAACCATATACCCAAATCACTATTGAATGCATAAAAATTAACTAGTCTCCTACTCCATTTTCTAGATTTGGCTGCAGGTGAATCTTCATGTCCTCCAAAACTCTAGGTAAACATGCATTAAAAATCAGAGAATAGATTCTTGACATGATCATGTTGATGGATATGAGAAAAGTGATTCTTTTACATTCAGTAGATACAAAATATTCTTAAGGGATTTCTCCATGGTTACTTGCTAAGAAAATCTTTAACATATATGTATAGTATCTGAAATGTCTCAAAGAGTGGAATTTCACTAGTTGCTTGTGAATGGTGTCAGCTAGGAATTTATCAAAATTAATTTGGACTGATTGATCAGTCTCTGACTTAAAATAAATCAAAACAAAACCAAGCATGACTTCAAAGACATATGTATCGCTATCTAGACCTACGACCTGACTCAATAGGGAACATACCCACTGAATTTCAATGACCATCAGGTTGATACTTATTGGTAAGGATAGACTCTTTGACATTTGTTCAGGTTTAATGATTTGTTGAAGAAATTGAATTTTGAGTTATGGCTGACATTCTCTGTAAAACCAAATCACTTTTTCTTTATTGAATGACTCATAATTAAAGGAAAATTCTTCTTGTATATTGAGTGATTTTCAAACTGACAGACTATTTATTCTACATAGGACTTGAGACCCATGTTTATTTACAATTACCCTTTCTAAATGAGAATATTGCTCAGTGCACCAACCTACAAATTCAGGAAACGGGAAAGAGAGCTTGACAACATATGGGACAATGGAGGCTTGGAGTGCTTCTAAAAATGGAATATTATTTCCCTTTATATCATCCAAGTTGTTTTGAGACATAGAAATGGGGGAAATAGTGATATCATGATCAAATATATCTGCATCTCTGTCAATTAGGGCTTCATAATTACTTTCATGTTCTTGCTCTGCTATTGATAATACTATGGGATCCATGACGATGGGTAAATACCTGGAAGTGAACTATAATGGTGCAAATTTTGGCTACAATATAAAATGGCGGTCGCGATAGTGTTTCCAATGGTTCCTGTGTTTGAAAATAATTAAAAATGAAAACGTCCAATTGACATTTTGTATTTTTCAATTTTCGGAGATGAGGATTGGCGGTTTTGGAACAACCAGGTTGTCATTCCACAATCAATTCTATGCCAAACATACTCCTTGATAGAAATAACGATTTGGATTGTGGGACTGCCCTTTAGAATCATCCCCCACGCAACTTCAAATTCCGCAATGCTTCCCGATCGTCGATTTTGATGGATCGTGATCAAGTTTATTTAGGGCCTGATCTAATTAAATTTTTCACCAAATTTAACTTCTTTATTCCATTTTTAACCCTCCAAACCATTTAGCACCTTAACTAATTTTAGAATCTTGACCCCAGGACATAAAAAAAAATTATTGGTGACTAACATGTCACATGTTGTCATTCGGTGTAAATGGTTATATATATATATAATGTGCTATGAAGATATGATTTCCATGTGAAAATTTCTACACAAATTTAAACTCATACAAGTTCCTAAATTTATGCTTGATCTTGTCTCTACGTTAGTTTGATTAGTCCATGAAGTTATTTGTTACTATCTAATCTCTTAATAAATACAAATCAAGAGTCTAAAATATGCATACCTATGTAAATGTTGTGTAGTCCCTATGTAAATGTAGTGTAGTCCAAGCATCTAGTTGATTTTGAGTCGAGCCATGGTAAGATAACACGAGTTCACAATCAGATTAGGCATTCTTTCATAGATCATCTTCTTCTCGATCACCATAAAGCGATTGGAAGTTGTTTTAGTAGCTTTTATGGTCTTATTCTAGCTTTTCAAGTAAATGTCTGACTATAGATCAATGTTTTGTTTGTAGCATTGGACTTGATCCATGTATTTAGTTATGGATTTACATGCACTCACATCCTAAGTTCAATTTTCTTTTTATGATGTGGGTGATCTACCTGAGTTTTTATTTTTGTAGGTTACCTCCACTATGATATCTATTGGCCATTATTCAATTGTTGGAGATGTAAAAATGTTGTGATATATGTTTAATTGAATAGTTCAAGGGTGTTGAAAAGGGTCCAAGAAAGACATTATCTAAGTAGTGATGATCTATCTAAATAGTGATGATCTAAGTTGTATCTTAGCATTGTAAGTGAGCACATCACTGAGAGTCTTCAATAGATCATCACTGAGAGTCTTCAATAGATCACATAGATCTAAAAATCACATTCTCCATGACAAAGAACTTTGGCCCTACATGTTGTCTACAAACCAATGTTGTCTACAAGCCAATAGTCAACATGAAACAATGTGAAACAATCAAGTTATGTATGATATTGTGGTGGCTTAGGGTTTTCTTTGTAATGGTCTTCCAATGCAGTTTCCATTAATACTTTCCTTGTCGACCATTTCCCTGCATTACCACCTTCTCCTATTGCATTACATTCAAGTGATCACGTGCCCATGTGAAGTGGGATCCCCATGCACAAACCCAACAACCCACTCATGAAGAGGGATCCCCATGTGCATGCCCAACATCCCACTCATCACTCGAAACAAAAGTAAACAAAAGTGTGTAGCGATTTTAATGAGAAATGTGTTGACTCGGCTCATATGGGAATGATCCATGTGTACGTAGACTATTGTTAGAAAGAGGATCCAAGAACCTTGGAAGGGCCCAAATCATATGGGAATGATCCATGTGTACGTAGACTATTGTTAGAAAGAGAATCCAAGAACCTTGGAAGGGCCCATGTGTGTGCAAGGTTTAGCTAGAAAGGAGACCTTCAATTTTTTTTAAAATAAATTGTTATGGTACCTAAAAATATTTATCTTTATATTCTAAGTTGTTTTTACATAAAGCAAAAAAAAATTGAAATCAAGCCTTCATGATTGACAAATAGTGTTTTCTTGTAAAGGAGCATGATAAACATTTTAAAGATGAAGTGTATATAAGTGTTTTTCAATGTTTTCCCACCATTGTGACAAATCAAAACTCATCTCTTTTGGTAAAAATATCTTGGAAAACAAATGCCCTTGTAAAAGAAACTTGCAGGAGATATTTACAAATGTTATAACTTGTGATGGAGCTTGGCAATATAAATAGTTTTTAATTGAAATGAAAGAGGTGGATTAAGTTATGTATGCGAAGTTATAAAGTCTCTTACCTCTTTTTAAATAGGGAGAAATTATGTGGCTATATTTTTATTGAAAAGTAATATTTATTATTTTGTAATCCCTGCATAAAAAGTAGCAAAAGAGATATTTTCAAAAAGAGTGAAAAGGAGGAGGTTGGTTCATCTCATATCTATCTTTTGTGAATTTATTATTTCCTCATATTTCTTCGTGTAAAAAAAATAAAATTGTAATCATGAAAAATCAATAATATGTAGGTTACTATCATGGAATTGAAATAAGATTGTAATCATGAAAAATTAATAATATATAGGTTACTATCATGGAATCGAATTAAGATTGTAATCATGAAAAATCAATAATATGTAGGTTATTATCATGGAATTGCAATTATGATAAGTTAAAAGGGAAATTTGAATCTCACCTTGTCTAAAGGATAAAATCGTTAAAGGCCTTGTAAGACCCTACTTTGTAAAAAGGGATTGTAATCATGAAAAAACAATAATATGTAGGTTACTATCATGGAATTGCAATTGTGATAAGTTAAAAGGTAAATTTGAATCCCATTTTGTCTAAAGGATAAAATCCTTACAAAATAGTTAAAGGCAAATAGTTAAAAGCCTGGTAAGACTCTACTTTGTAAAAAGGGTTAAAGGGATTTACATTTCCTATTAAAACCCTACTTTATAATTTACTATTTCCTCATGTAAAAAGAAATAAGATTGTAATCATGAAAAAGCAATAATATGTAGGTTATTATCATGGAATTGCAATTGTGATAAGTTAAAAGGGTTTACTATTTCCTCATGTAAAAAGAAATAAGATTGTAATCATGAAAAAGCAATAATATGTAGGTTATTATCATGGAATTGCAATTGTGATAAGTTAAAAGGGTTTTGTTTAAAGGGCAAAATCTTTGCAAAATAGTTAAAGGTTCTGTAAGACCCTATTTTGTTAAAAAGGTTACAAGGGTTTACATTCATCATTGATATTATAGAAATTTAGTTGAAAACTTCATATACCATATTGTTTAATTAAAATATATTTTTTTCATTTTATCTTTGACATGGCATGAAATTGGAATAAGGTGTCATAGGTACACTAGGTGTATTTGGGCACAATTGTGCATGATATATTGAATTCTTATGATTATTTGTGTCTAGTTATTTGTCACATATTTAATTTGACAAACAATATACACATGTGTAACAATGCATACAATATTGATCAAAGTAAGAGATCAATTTAGTTGTCCACAAAACAATGTGTAGTTTCATGTAAGAGAAGACTAAAATGTGTCTCCTTTAATCTTCATGGAACATTGATTCATGGAAAATGCAATAAGTTAATTGAACAAGATTGAGTCATTGAATTAAGGATAGAGTTGAAAAACCCTGGTGAAAAATGTTAAATGAGACCTACCTAAAATTTGAACTAGAAGGACATTGTCAATCAAAGTGTCAAAAATTACGCTAAAAGATCACTTTGGGGTGCATGATTAATAGTACCCAACACCTTGAGGTTGAAAAAAAGAAAGTGATAATAAAAAAATTGAAAATAAAAAATGGGTAAAGTAGGAAATCGTTTGCAAAATATAAATCAAGAAATTAAACAATTACAATACTACTTATATGATTTGGATAATTTGGTTCTTAATCTCCATTTAACAAATTGATTGGAAGGTAAAATTGATTGAAAAGGAGTAGCAAATTGAAAATATAGTTTACGAAACTTATGACAGTCAAATGATCACATACAAATGGTTGATGTTAATTCTAACACAAATGACTTAATGTAAATGATGTATGTTACTTGCAACACAGATAATCTAATGGAAATGCTTGATGTTACTTGTGACATAAATAATATAATGTAAATGGTTGATAAAAATACAATAAAAAATATGGTTGATGATTCCTTACCAGATTATTAGATAGAATTATTCATCAACATTGAATTGATGAAGGAATGTTTTGTTGAATGAGTCACAAGAAGAAGCACATAATGATAGTGCTAGAAGTAAATGTGAATTTGAAATTATCAAAGAATTGTTTTATGAAGAACATCAATTAGTAAAAATGATCTTTCCAATATAATTATTGTATTTTGGGAAGAATTGAAATTCAACAAGAATCGACGTGGCTTAGGATATGACAAAGGAAACAACCTTCATATTATAGATTACTCCAAGTTGTTTGAATTTGTTAATGAAGAATTTTTTGATGAAAATTTTAAGACTCAAGAAGTTAATTAAGAAGTTAAGAATGTTGATCGTATAGTTGATTATAAAAATGTTGAGTGAATTCCTAATAACTATCAACATTGTCATAGAATTGGCCATAAGGAGACAAAGCATTTTGATCTCCATCCTTGGTAGTGGAAATTAAAAGCTAAGATGTTGAATAAGTTCTACCATAGAGTTCAGACACAAGTAAATTCAAACTTGCATGGAGAAATCAAAAAAGAAAAATGATTTCAAACAATGGTTCTAGATTAACATTTTGGGCATGATTGGGGCCCAAGTGTACCAGTTTTTTGAATTGTAACATGAGTCAAATATGGTACTCTCTACACCTCAAGGGTGGTATTACATTGATGGAGTATATTGGTATCATTACTAATATTCATTGGTCAACCAAAACCACCATCTACGTTGATGAAAGAACTATTCAAAAAGAAAAGAATCAAATTCTCAAGCTGGGATCCCTTGGATCACCATGACTAAACTTTGGCATGGTGTAACGCGTAGAGTGAAATGCGCGCGGAATATCAGTGCACGATACAAAAATTGTGCGCAACAGGTAATAGTGCAAGAACCAAAACTATGCACAGTGGATATTGGCACGCGACACAAAAATAGTGCGCACCCGTTATTGGTGCAACGAAGAAGTGATGCATAGTGGTTATAGGTGTGTGGAGCACGATTTACCTTGTGGTGTTGTTTCACATGCTATATATGGGTGTACAGGTTGAATTTTGTGTGCACGAAGTCGTTTGGATGGTGAACAACAGTGGAAAAACAACGAATTTCCATGACATTTTATACTGTTTGAACATCATCTTTTTGCAACACGTTTTTTAGGCCCTTAACAACATTTTTAGCTACTCAAAAATCACAAGAACATATTGTACTGAGGTACACTTTCTCTCTACATCTCAAATAAAATATCTCGGAGAGAGCTTTCTAATGGCGTAAATCGTTTGTCAAACGAAGATTTTATGAGAAAGTTACAACACAAACAGTGGAGGGTAAATTTTAAGACCCATATAACTTCAAAGAGCCATAACTTTATGTTCCAGAATTAGATTGAGGTGCATGGGTAGTCAATGAAAAGATATTGAACCATAGAAGACATTATTAGAGATGAATTAAATTTTCGGGCTTGTTAAAAATGTTAAAAATGGCAAAGAAGTTGCCTGTAGCATTCCAGACCAAAAACATGAATTGGCCTAGAACTTCAGCAGGCTGTAACTAGCAGCCCGAAACCCAGAAAAAGGTGAAACTTAGACAGAGTGTTCGAAATATGTATATGAAGAAACCCAATTGATATCCTATGAAAAATCTAATGGATTAAGTGCAAAAATGCCTAATTACAGTGCAGATTTGCGTCAATTTGAAGAATGAACAAAAAAATTAATGGGCAATTCTCAAATAATCATAACTTTATGCTCAAGACTCGAAATTAAGCATGGAAGAAGGCGTTGGAAAGGTCTCATATAGTAGAATATAATTATTCACCCAGAAAATTGATCTGGGCATTCAAATTTCCAAGAAATAAGAAGAAATAAGAAGAAATAATTATGATATATTATTGAACCAGAATGGTTCATATTTTCATGGAATTGTTGAAACAATTAGCCCGACAAAGTTTTGTTGGCTGCACATTTTGTAGAGTTAAAAACAACTAGATCAGATCATGATCAGAATAGATTCCAGATGAATGGAATATGCACAGGGGAATTACAACCAGGAAGATGAGATTAGAGGGATGGATGTCCATTTGGGCATTGAAGGAAAAAACTCCAATGGACATGGAGAAGGAAGGGATGAAAACATGAATATGGTAGAGACCATTAAAAATTTGCAGAGGGATGTCCAAAGCCATAAAGTTGATAATGAAAGGCTTAAGAGAGCCAAGGAGCAATAAGAGGAATTCAACATGAAGTTAATGCAGAGCTTGAACAAAATAGAAAAGAAATTGGATAAGGAGAGTGGCTCAAGCTAAGGAGAGTGGCTCAAGCTAATCAGGAAGTCATAGGTATTTTGATGAGAAAAGAAGAACCAAAAGTATTAGAAGACATCACCATCACTCCCCAAGGCATTCCAATGAGAGAGCACACAGAAGCTCAATTACATCCCCTTTCAAGAAGCATAAGATGTTTGGGGTGGATGAGCTATGAGGAGAAATGAACAAAATCAAACCTCCTACATTTGATGGTGAGTACAAGAAGGATGAAGATGCAGAGACATAGTTTTTGGGCATGAGAAAGTATTTTCAATTGCATAACTATTCTTCTCCTGCAGAAGGTAGAATTTTCATCTATCAACTCAAGGTAAAAGAATCCATGTTGTGGGATCAGCTTGTGCATGTGCAACACATTAAAGAGAAAAGTGTTACTTGGAGAGAATTCAAGAAGTATTTTGAAAATAAATACTTGACTAAGAGATACTATGACAAGAAAATGAAAGAGTTCTTTGAACTCAAGATTGGGAGTATGACCATAGATGAATATGAAAGAAGGTTTTTAGAACTGTTGAAGTATGTCTCTTTCATCAAGGATAAGATAGTTAAGATTCAGAGGTATTTGAGTGGATTGTCGTCATTCATCATTGACAAAATACAATATGATGATCCCAAAACATTGGAGGAGACCCTAAGGCAAGCTAAATGCTTATATGATCAGCAAAAAGTAAGGCCAACTTTCCAAAAAGATTGGGAAGACAAAAAAAATTCAAGATGGATCAGAGGAAGAAGGGGACTAAGCCACTATTCTTCAAAAATAATCCTCAGGGACAACCAGCATATAGAGAACCTAGAACGATTGAGATAGGGGGTCAAAGGCCAAGGAAGCCACCTATTCAATGTTGGGGTTGTAAAGGAGATCATATGTTCAGAGATTGTCCTCACATAGGTGAAAAAGTGAGGACTATTCACAATGTACAGCAAGTTGAAATAGTGGAGGACATGGGCAAAAATGTACTGAGGATCTATGCAGCCCTAGACAACAAGCAAGAAAAGTATCAATCACATATGATTGAAGTGGAAGGTATGATCAACAACCAAACCATTGTTATTTTAATTGATTCAAGAGCTAGTCATAGTTATATAGATCCTAAGATGGTGGAAAGTTTGCATTTTCCAATAAGCAAGCATGGAAAATATTGGTTGATGCACCTGGCTACCAGAGCCAAATGAAAAGTTAATGAGATGGTTAAGTCATGTCTTATGGACATGAATGGGTTGAACAACAGGGAATATTTGAACATATTGCCTTTAGGTTCCTATGACTGTATAATTGGGATGGATTGGTTGGAACAACATCATGCTATCCTAGACTGTTATAACAAGACATTTACTTGCTTGGATGAGGGAGGGAACCTAAGGAAAGTGCAGGGAATTCTCAGGGCAGTAACCATTAGAGAAATTTTCACATTGCAGCTAAAGAAATGTTACAGAAAAGGGTGTCAAATATTTGTAGCTCATATGGAAGAGACACCTAAAGATAAGCTGCCAAACTTGGAATATCATGCAGTCCTGGAAGATTTTGAAGATGTGTTCAAGGAGGTACCAGAACTACCCCCAAAGAGAGATATTGGTTTCTCTATAAATTTAATTCCTGGAGCAGCTCTAGTGTCAAAGACTCCTTACAGAATGGTGTTTTCTGAGAATATTTAGACAAGTTTGTCATTGTCTTTTTGGATGACATCCTTGTATATTCCAAGTTAGAAGACTACCATGAGAATCATTTGATAATGGTGTTGCAAGTATTAAGGGAGCATCAGTTGTATGCGTGCTCATTTTATCAGAAGCAAATTCATTATTTGGGACATATCATTTCAAAGGATGGGATAGCAGTGGATCCTGAGAAGATAGAATCCATTATAGAATGGTCAATGCAAAAGAACATGACATAGGTCAGATCATTCATGGGCCTTGAAGGCTACTATAGGAGATTTATTAAAGGATTCTCAAAGATTGCACACCTAATCACTTCCTTACAAAAGAAGGGTGTGAAGTTTTAGTGGACATTGGATTGTAAAAAGAGTTTCCAACACTTGAAATAATTATTAATAAGTGCTCCAATACTAAGGATTGTAGACCCAAATGAAGACTTCATTGTATGCACAGATGCACGTAAATAAGGACTTGGTGGAGTCCTCAGTCAAAATTGGTTTGTTATATGTTATGATTCAAGGAAGTTGAAGGAGCATGAAAGACACTATGCCACTCATGATTTGGAGTTGGCAGCCATAGTGCATGCCTTGAGGATATGGAGACACTACCTCATGGGGAAAAGGTTTGAGCTGAGAACAGACCATAATGGTCTGAAATATTTATTTGATCAACCAACTCTAAATGTTAGGCAAAGGAGATGGTTAGAATTTCTAAGTGAATATGACTTTGATAAAAAAACATACCAACGGGAAAGAGAACAAAGTGGTTGATGCAATCAGCAAAAGAGTGCATGAATTGCATGCTACAACTGTTAGCATGTACCAATCAGATTTGAAAGATAGAATTATAGATGCTCCCAAATCAGATTTTCAATACAAGGAATTAGTGGTGAAATTACAGCAAGGTAATTTGCAGAAAAAAATTGAAGAAGACAAGCTAGATAATGATGAAATTTTGAAGTACAGAGGAAGAATTTATGTACCAAATTCCCAGGAATTGAAAGATATGATATTGGGATAAATGCATAATGTACCTTATGCTGAGCACCCAAGTTATTAGAAAACTATTGCAGCTGTCAAGAGCCAATATTATTGTCCAAGAATGAAGAACGAAGTTGTTGATTTTATTGCCAAATGTTTGGAATGTCAAAAGGTAAAAGTTGAGCATAGACAGCCAGCTACTTTGCTACAACCATTACCCATTCCTAAGTGGAAATGAGAAGTTGTAACAATGGATTCCATCACCAAACTTCCCAGAACAAACAAGCAACATGATTCTATCATGGTAGTGGTGGATAAGCTTACTAAAGCTGCGCATTTTATTCCAGTTAAGCTCACTCACAAGGCAGCCAACATTGTTGATGTTTGTATGAGAGAAATTGCTCGATTACATGGCATACCCAAGACAATTATGTCTGACAGAGATCCAAAATTTACCTCAAATTTTTGGAAGGGATTATTTAATGGATTTGGAACAAATTTGAATTTTAGTACAATTTATCATCCAGAATCAGATGGAAAAATAGAGAGGGTGATTCAAGTGATTGAGGATATGTTGAGGATGTACGTGATGGATAAATCATCAAAATGGGAAGACTACCTACATTTAGTAGAGTTTGCTTATAAAAATGGGTACTAAACATCTCTAAATATGAGCCCATTTGAGGCACTTTATGTCAAAAAGTGCAACAGACCGGTAAGTTGGGATAACCCAACAGATAGAACAGTGGTTGGGCCATATTTACTTAGGGAAATGGAGGAGAAAATGTTGAAAATAAAACAAAATTTTAAGGCTACCCAAGACAGGCATAAACACTATGTTGATAAGGGAAGAAATCATAGGGAATTTAAAGTTGGGGACCATGTATTCTTGAAAGTGAAAGCCAACAAAAGTTCCCTGAAGTTGGGAAATTGTTCAAAGTTGACAGCTCGCTATTGTGGGCCATTTGAAATCCTAGAGAGGATTGGTCCAGTGGATTATATGATTGCATTGCCTATATCTATGTCTATTCATAATGTATTCCATGTATCATTGCTAAAGAAATATATACATGATGTTAATCATGTTATTGATTGGAATGTGATTCAAGTGGAGCAAGAAGGCGTTTTTCAAGTGCATCCAGTACGCATTCTGGACCAGAAAATCAAACAGCTCCGAAATCGATTCATAGGTCTTGTAAAGGTCCAATGGACCTGGTATGGTCCTGAGGATGCTACTTAGGAGCATGAAGATGCAATGCAGGAAGAATACCCGCATCTTTTTGAGGATTTTTGAAATTTTGTTGTGTATGTGTACATAATGCACTGAGGACAGTGCAAAAATGGCGCAAACCCTCTTCCCTCCAAAGGGCTATGTGACCTCCCGGTCTTGGATCATTTGAAAACATTGAGTCGGAGTGACTCCTTGGGTCCATACGGGCACCCGAGGTAACTCTACCCACACACACAGGTCTCCTCTGCAAGTGACCACGGCTATGACCATGGCTCTATCTCTTCGCAGTTCGGACTTTGGGATATCTTGAATCCTTCCCTTAGCTTCTCCCGAAACACTCTCTTCCGAGGTTCCAAAATTCCGCCACGCATCTCCTTGCGTTCACTGGTCCCACAAGGGTTCGGACTTTGCGACTTTGTGAAACTCCAGGCCTTCCGCCCACAACCTTCTATATTTGGATTCCTAAACTTCATAATCTATCGCCACGTACTCCTCTGCGATCAATGTCTAAGATTGACTCACGACTTCAGATTTCGTGATCCTGCTTTCGTCAAGTTCCAAACTTGTCAACTTTGAAGTATCGAAACACTTCCGCAGGTAACCTCCTCGCAACCTTACCAAATATGATGGTCTGGAGGTCACTCATCTCCCTCTAGAATGAATCTTGTCCACTGTCCTCGATGAGAACTTCAAGAACTTCTCTCCCTTGAAGAGTTTTTTTCTCTCTTCTTCTTGAGCTTAACTTCCTCTGAACAATATCCTCGACACTTAGTCAAATTCCTGGTTTGTGCACACCTTGCAATAGACTTTCATCCACAACTTATCTTCTCCTTGTGGATGGCTTCCTGCTCCTTGCGACTGTTCCCCAGTCACCTTTTGGTTCTCGTGACTGAATCACGGTATCCCTCCTGAGCTTTCAAGTCTGAAGACTCGGTCATGCACTCCTTGCGGACGTCAACACACTCCTTGTAGACGTGAGGTTTCTCTATCTCTTATGAGCTTTTGAGTTGAGACAGACTCGGTCATGTACTCCTTGTGGACGTCAATGCACACCTTGCACTCTCTCATTGACGAGAAATGACTAAAAGTTTTCAAAATATTTATTACAATAAAAATCGAGTCAGACAGATAATAGAACAAGCTCCAAATCTGTATTGTGATCCCCCACATTAAAGAAAAATACATTCTCCATCAATATTACGTGATGGTTCAGTCTTTGATCATTAAAGATGTCTAAACTCAAAAGTTTTTTCAGATATGACATTAATACATTGATCCTTTGAAATTCAAAATTTTTCAAAATATGCGCTAGTGCGTTCAGTTGTCTTCCACGCTTGTGCTTTGTTGGCTATGCTCCTGCATCATACTCCCTTGGCTAAAAAAATCATGGACTTCTATCCATGAGCTCCTGCACCAATATTCTATGCTTCTGGATCTCTACTTCACTGACCCAACTAACATCTTCTACTGGTCGTCCCTTCCACTTCACCAAGTAATCAAAATATGTCTTCCTTCTGGTATTCTTACCAACCCTTTGATCTATGATATTTTCCATCTGCATCTTTTCTGCTACAAGCATATATTTCTCCCACTGGATTCTCTCTTGATCTTTAAATCCTTCGTTTCTATCTCCCCTGTAAGGATACATGTATGCAATGTTGAATATGGGTGATATACCCACTTCTTATGGCATCTCTAACTCAAAAGCATTCTCGCCAAACCTCCTCAAGATTTTGCATGGTCCTATCATTTTCAACTTGAGTTTATTGTATGTCCCTCTTGGGAATATTTCTTTCCTCAGATGTGCTAGAACTTGATCTCCAACTTCAAATTCAATCTTTCTCATGTGTTGATCAGCTTTGAACTTGTATTCACTGCTACTCTTCTTCAAATGCTCCTTGATTTGATTGTGAAGTTCCTGCATTTCTGCAACAAAATCTTTTTCCCCTATGCTCCTGAATTCACTCTGCTTCAGATCTCTCAATTCTAAAACTCCTCTCAGATTCATCTCATAAACGATTTGAAATGGACTTCTTCAAGTTCTCCTATTCACTGAGTCATTATATGAAAACTCATATTGTGCTAGAATCTGATCCCACTTACTATGGTGTTCAATGACCAAACTCCTCAGCAAATCTCCTAAGCTTCTATTCACCACTTCGGTATGTCCATCCATCTGTGGATGATATGCAGAACTAAAATATATCTCTATTCCCAACTTTTTCCACAACGTCCTCCAGAAATGACCAACAAATTTGGTATCCTTGTCTGAAATTATGCTCCTAGGAAATCCATGGAGGCTCACAACCTCTCTGAAAAACAAATTTGCAACATGTGTTGCATCACTGGACTTCTGACATGGAATAAAGTGTGCCATATTCGAAAATATTTTCACCACCACAAATATGGAATCACTTCCTCTTTTTTTCCTTGGCAACCCCAACACAAAATCCATTCTTATTGCATCCCAAGGCCTCTCTGGAATAGGCAATGGTTGATACAACCTAGTGTTCTACTTCTTCCCCTTGGCATACTGGCAAATCTTGCAATTGTTCAAAAATTTCTTCACCTCTGCTCTCATACCTGGCCAAAAATATCAATTAGCTAATTGGGAAAATGTTTTGTCATGGCTGAAGTGTCCGTCTAGACCCCCACTATGCTTTTCCTTCAGCAAATTCTCCCTCATAGAGCATCTTGGTATGCACATATGGAATCCTTTGAACAACAACCTATCTTGAATCAGATATTCAACCCACTGGCTTCTGTCTCTAAATACAGGATTTACACACGCTTCATATGCTTCTCCAAAATCTGGATAACTGTGATACATTTCCTTAAGGTAATCAAACCCCAAGGTCTTGAATTGAAATTCCTACAGAATCAAAATCCTCCTACTCAATGCATCAACAACCTTGTTAGCATTTCCAGAAATATGCTTAGTGACAAAAGTGAAATTTTGCATAAACTCTATCCATTTGGCATGTCTCTGGTTCAACTTATCTTGTCTGGTTATGAATTGCAAAGCATGATTGTCACCATACAAAACAAACTCCTTGGGAACAAGATAATTCCTCTGTTTCTTCAAAGCTTGGATTATGGCATAGAACTCTTTCTCATATTTGGAGTACTTCCTTTTAGCTTTATTCTACTTCTCACTGAAATATGCAACAGGTATGTTGTCTTGGCTTAGGACCGCTCCAATTGTACCTCCACTCGCATCACACCTTCCTTGAAATGTCTTCCCGAAATCTAGTAAAACCAGAATCGATTGTTCAGTTATCTTATTATTGAATATGTTGAAGCTCTTCTCAGCCTCCTCTATCCATTTGAAAGACTTGTGTATTTTATTCACTGTATCCATCATTTGGGCACTAATCCCGCTAAAATTTCTGATGAACTTCCGATAAAAACTTGTCAATCCATGGAAGCTTCTTATCTCAAAAATGTTATTCGGTGATGACCATTCTTTGATTGCTTTAACCTTTTCGGGATCCATCTTCAACTGATTTGAAGAAATCTCAAAACCCAAATATATGAGTTTTGTCTTCATGAAAGACGACTTCTTCAGATTAATCAATAGCTTCTCTTGTTGCAACCTTCTCATCACCAATGTTAAATGTCTCAAGTGTTCCTCCTTAGCCTTGCTAAATACTAGTATATCATCCAGATATACAATGACGAATTTACCAATGAAATCCTTCAATAATTCATTCATTAGCCTCATAAAAGTACTTGGGGCATTTGTTAAGCCAAACAACATAACAAACCATTCATACAACCCCTCATTCACCTTGAATGTTATTTTCCACTCATCACCTTCCCTCATCCTTATCTGGTGATATCCACTTTTCAAATCTATCTTTGAAAAATAGTTAGCTCCACTCAGACAATCCATCAGGTCATATGATCCAAAATAGGATCATGGAGGCTTCCCAAGTCCAGAAAAGGCTAAAAAATGAAAGTTCTCGGAATCAGATGAAACAAATTCCATTGCGACTAGCTCGTCGCGCTGATTCTAGCCATATATTTACTTTTTCAAATGAACAC
>ML808898.1:95089-113742 GCA_009831015.1 Picea engelmannii
GCTTGACCAGGAGCCTATACAAAAGGTGCGTGAGATATAAATGAAAAGTGGGTTTTGAGTATAGGATATGGTTTATTTTTAAAAACCATATTTCATATTTTATGGAGATACACATATATCTTGTGAGATTCGAGCCCAAGAAAGAGGAAGTTTGTTTGGATTTAATCCCACAACCTCACACTACTTAACCAGAAAACTTACCATTGCATCAGAGGTCGAATTTATGTAGATTAAAGCAGAACAGTGTTATTTATGTAGAGAAAACAAGCGAACTAGAAGAACTTTGGAGGCCATTTCCGGAGGCTATACTCAACCTTTTTATGTGTCGTCAGTTGCATTGGATTTCTGAGGTCGAGAAGAATACAGTGAGATCATAATGGAGTCCATTTGATGTGATTTTTATGTACTTTGAAAGCATTGAATAATTAATAAAGAAGCCTCCTCTACTAAGACAAAGGCCTGGAGACGTAGGCAATTTTGTGTCGAACTCCGTTATCACTTCTCTTCTTATGGTTTATTGTTCTTCATACTTATGTTCAACTTTGTAAATTGTTTTATGGCTACTATGTTTCTTCATTAAATTCATCCTCTTTGGTTCAGCTTCATAAATGGTTAATTAACACATGCAATTAATAACTCAACCACGGTCATTAAAAGATCTTTTTGGATCATCATTCATCCTTGGTAATGGAAATTTGTATCTAATGGTGATCTTGTTTATGGCCCTCAAGTTCGTACACATTCTCCATCCACCATACTTCTTTGGACTTAATACAGTTGGTACAGGACATGGACTCAAGCTTTCTCTGACCAATCCTTTGTCTAACAGATCTTGAACCTGTCTTTTCACCTCCTCATTCTCTTGGGGTGTCAATTTGTATGCTTCTTTATTTGGCAGGCTTGCTCCTGGTATCAAGTCAATGTGATGACTCATTCTCCTAATAGGTGGCAATGAGTTTGGCAACTCATCCACTACAATTTCAGCAAAATTCTTTAATAGCTCCTAAACTTCCTCGAGAAAATCTTCCAATGAAGTACTGGTAAGGATAACTCTCGGCTTCCTTACTACAACAAACTGCATCTCCTGTTTCTTCTTTACTTCCTTCAAGAGTTCCTTCCCACTCATGAGAAGTATGCTCGCGCTAGCTTCATCCTTCACCTTCTTCTCTTCAATTGGCAGCAACATATGAGTCCTACCATTTTTCTCTAAGGTCTAAGTATTTCTCCTTCGATCATGAATAAAATTTATGTCATACTGCCAAGGTATTCCTAATAAAACATGGCAGACATCCATAAGAATCACATCACATAGAATCTCATCTCTATATCCTCCTATTTTGAATTCAACCAAGCATTGTTGAGTAACTATTACCTCATGACCTTTCTACAACCATGAGACTTTATACGGTGTCGGATGTGTAGTCGTCTCCAGCCCTAGATTCTCCACCATCTCTGTGGATACTAAGTTGTTAGTGCTCCCACGGTCAATTATTACCTTGCAAACTTTGTCCTTCGTTTTGCAAGTTGTCTTGAACAAATTGTTCCTTTGCACCGACTTTTCAATCTGTAGCTCTTGCTTCAAAAGAAACTTTTTCATCATCAGAGATCTTCCATCCTCTCCACCTTCTGCCTCAACATCTCACTTCTGTGCTTCTGAGATGTGAGCTTCACCTCCTTTCTTTCTCTTGGGGAAGTCCCACAACATATGTCATGTTTTTCCATAGGCATAACATCTCACCTCTCCTCCTCTGCCTCTTCCTCTTCCTCTGGGAAAATAACTTCTACCACCATTCTGCCTTCCTAGAGAACTTCCTCCTCTCTCAGAGTGACTATGTGGTTTCTCCATCTCATCCTTGGGCTTCTGTGCTTTCTCCTGTGCAACTCCTTTTCCTTTGTTCAAGTTTCAACCTCTATTTTGTTGACTCTGCTTTCTGGCCAACTTCTATTCTTCCTTCAACACCATTTGATACGCATCCTCTACTGTCCTAACTGTCGCCATGCTGATCTCATCATGAATGCCATATCTCAACCCATTAATATATCTGGCAACTTTCTCTTCGTCCCCCTCTCTCTGTCCAGCTCTAATGTTCAATTTATAGAATTCTTTTGTGTACTCCTTCACAGTCAATCCTCTCTATCTCAGGTTCTGCATCCTTTTGAACAGACTTATCTGGTAATCCTTGGGTATAAATTTCTCCTTAAGCTTGGATACCATTCGATCCCAACTCTTGATCTTTTGTGTTCCTTTTCTCCTCCTGTCATCTTGCAGTTCATCCCACCACAATGTTGCATGTCCTTTCAACCTAGTGACATCATGTTTTACTTTTTTCCCCTCTTCGACATCCTCATATTCGAAATACTTGTCCATTGCTCGTATCCAGTCAAACAATTCTTTTGTGTCTAAACTTCCTTCATACATAGGGATGTCAATATTCGCTCTGACACCCAATTTGACAACCGCTCTTAACAAGCATTCTTCCGTAGCATCCTCAACTACAGCTTCTTCAACTTCTACTTCTTCCATTTCTACCTCGTTGACGTCTCCAACATCAGGCACTCTCCTTTGTGATGTCTCCATGGCATCCAGCCTTGTGCACAGTTCTCTCATCTCCCTTTCCATAGATCTGTTGGCTACAGGTAGGTCAACACGTCTTCTAAGTGGCATTGTGATGACGCTTATGATACCTCTCCTCGATATCAGTTTAATCTGCTTTCTATAGAATTCAATTATGTAACTTCTCTGATACCACTCCTGGCACAAACCCCCTTCCCTCCAAAGGGCTACGCGACCTCCCGGTCTTGGATCATTTAAAAACACTAAGTCAGAGTGACTCCTTGGGTCCCTATGGGCACCCGAAGCAACTCTATCCACACACACAGGTCTCCTCCACAAGTGACCACGACTATCATCATGGGTCTATCTCTTCGCAGTTCAGACTTCGGGGATATCTCGAATCCTTCCCTTAGCTTCTCTCGAAACACTCTCCTTTGAGGTTCTGAACTTCTGCCACGCGTCTCCTTGGGTTCACTGGTCCCACAAGGGTTCAGACTTTGTGACTTCACGAAACTCCAGGCCTTCTGCCCACAACCTTCGATCTTCTGATTCCTGAACTTCCCAATCTGTCGCCACGTACTCCTTTGTGATCAACGGCTAAGATTGAATCGAGACTTTGGATTTCACGATCTTGCTTCTGTCAAGTTCCAAACTTGTCAACTCCGAAGTATCGAAACACTTCCACGGCTAACCTCCTCGCAACCTTACCAAATCTGATGGTCTGCGGGTTACTCGCCTCCCTCTAGAATGAATGTTGTCCATTTTCCTTGATGATAACTTCAATAACTTCTCTCCCTTGAAGAGTTTCCCCTGCTCTTCCTTCTGAGCTTAACTTGCTCTGAACAATCTCCTTGACACTTAGTTGAATTCCTGGCCTACGCACACCTTGCAACATAATTTCATTAACAACTTAGCTTCTCCTTGTGGATGGTTTCCTACTCATTTTGATTGTCCTCTAGTCACCTTCTAGTTCTCATCACTGAATCAGGCTATCCTTCCTGAGCTTTCGAGCCTGAAAACTCGTTCACGCACCCCTTGCGGATGTCAATGCACTCGTTGCAGACGTGAGGTTTTGCTATCTCTTCTGAGCTTTCGAGTCGAGACAGACTCGATCACGCACTCCTTGTGGACGTCAATGAACACCATTCACTCGCTCACCGAAGAAAAATGACTGAAATTTTTCTACCCCTCACAATGACTCATACATTCAACAAAGTAAATGCAGTCATGGATTCAAGAACAGAAATAACAAAGAATTGAAAAATAGCAGAAATTCTACCATTCATTTAGATAGACACATAACCAACACACATTTGGGACAATATATCTCTGTTATGTTCATTCAACTACAACTTGCATACATACATGCACTTTTCTTCACTATTCCTTAACCTATACAAGATAGTTTCAACTATTGTTCGGTTCTCCTATATCCGCAGCAACAACGATCATCCTCTACTTCTAGGTAATATTACAAAGCTTATACAAAGAGGTTCTCTTTGAGCATTGCCTCCAACTACTCTACACTATCTTAAATGGAATTGAATGTTATCAACTACTTAACACTTATTACAATAAATATCGGCTGAGACAGATAAGAGCGCAAGCTCCAAATCTGTACTGCGATCCCCCACATTAAGCAAAATACATTCTCCATCAATATTACGTGATGGCTTAGCCTTTGATCATTAAAGATGTCTAAACTCAAAAGTTTTGTCAGATATGACATTAATACATTGATCCTTTGAAATTCAAAATGTTTCAAAATATGCGCTAGTGTGCCCTGCTGTCTTCCACGCTTGTGCTTTGCTGGCGATGCTACTACATCAATAAATAAGGGGAGGGGATTGTAATATTCCTAGGCCGAACCCAATTGTAAATGTAAAATGCAAATGTACTTAAGTTGGTGAGTTGTTTGATATCATTTTTGTATGCACCTTCCATAAGTATAGTTCGCACATGTACTGCGCAGTAAATTGATGAAGTGTGCATATTCCAGGATACCGCGCGCAACAACTTAAGTGCGCGCGATCTTGAGGCTAGAGAGCCTTTGTGTATATGTTGTGTTTTATAGGCCGATGAGCCAGTTTTGTGATGATTAGGCTAGAGAGCCTAGATGTTAAAGGCTAGTGCGTCTATTTTTGTACATGTCTCATAATTAATATAAAATACATCGATGCACGTAGACCGACCACAATAAAAGAGTATGGGGGACTAAACGCCACTAGTTAGGGAAAGGGGCAGGCTAAAAGTTAAGAAAAAAGGCTAAGCTAGGGATCTTAAGCCAAAAAGGAATATTATATTAATATTCCTTAAATCATAAGTATGGGAAATTATTTTATCCTAAGTTCTAAAGATGGGGACAAGTGGGCCAAAGTAGCTCCCAACATGACAAGTGTCAAGTTGGGGACATGCATACATATTGTTTGGACTTAGTTCATTATCCATCATTCCTTCCATCATTCAGTCATTCAGTCAATCACTCCATCATCATTCACACACTCATTGAGATATCTTCCGTACTTTCATGTCATCATACCTGAACCTGTATCCATAGCCATACCTGTTTGTGTACCTGGTTAGCTTGGGAGTTAGACTGAAGAAGCGGGTTGTCAAGCCCATGGGATATTGAAGAGGTGGGTTGTCAGGACCGTGAGCAATATCTCTCTAGGTGAGAGAATTGTTGGGAATTGATTTCCTGAAGGTGCTAAATTGCAGCTACAGGGCTTGGAGACTTCCTGCCCGGCTTGTTGCTGAAGGCCGTAAAGGAAGTGGGGCAGTCGAAGGACTGTTGAGCAGAGAAGGGGCACACTTCCTAGAGTGGGACAGACATGTGGGGAATGAGGGACTGTAGGTTGTTAGTTTGATTTGGCACCGGTGAAAGAGTCTTTCCTGTGTCCGAGATCCATTAGCATGGTTAGGAATCCCTTTACCCGGGTGGAGTTTAGTCCCAGCTCGGGGGTGACCCACTACTGAGAGTGATGAGCAGTGTGGTCTAAGGCTTGGGGGTTCGTGGAAGGTCTGCACGTAGTTGGTGATATTCTTACCAAGATAAGTGTCAACTGTGTGATAAATTTACATGTTGCATTATTATTTACGTGTTTAATTTTATGGGTTTATCCTTTGTGTGGTTTATAACTGTGTTTATATTTATGGCTATTGCATGTATATGTTACTGTTATTTCCATATGAATCCGTGCATTTACATAATGTATTTGTCTATTTACGTTTTATATATAAAATTCTGCAAGGGTTCTGTGTGTATATGTTTTAATTGCATGCAGTTCGAAAAATTTATGTGGCATAGCTCAGTTGGATGATGGGTATGTTAAAGTATGCTGAATAGAGAATGAAAGCGTTCTCTAGAGTAGCATGGCCCGACATGGGTGGTCGGGGATGTTACGAAATCTGATTTCATTGATTCTTAAGACTGCCCTCCTCCTCTTCTTTTTTGTTATGTATTGCCATGGTTTGGCTGAACCTAACTTTTGTTTTTAGGTTGTGGTTGACTGAGACAAAAATATGAGGTGCTAGTGGACCCAAGGAGAAATATCGTGGAAGAACTATTTTAAAATGCAATGGACCAAAACACTGCAAATGTTTTCATGATCTCCTGATACCGTCAACAGAGAAAAATACTGTTGTATGTGTGGTGACATTGAATTTCATGAAAGCTTGTTCAAGAGATGCAACACATGCCACCACCAATTTCAACACATGTGAAACTCTGTCTCCAAGTAATTTCATTGAATATTATGCTCGCCTCTAATGGTCTGTAATTTGAATTACCATGTCTTAGTTATATTTGAACCCTCATACAATTCGAGAGAGATCTTAAATGCTAATTTAAAATGATAATATCATTTTCATGTTTATTGGATGTATTAATTATTAAATAAATATGGAAAGAAACAATCCAATTCCCCTACACAAATTGTACCATGATTATAATCCGTAGAGAATATAGTATTGCTTTATATTATATTATATTATATTATATATATATATATATATATAAAAGTAACTAAATTACTTTTCAACTTCCTTTGGTTATCAACCATTGTACCATAATTATATTCTATTACAAATGCTTAATTCTTAATTCAATTGTAGTTAATGTCTATAATTATATTCCGCTCAATCCGTGTTTATGAGGAATCTTATTATTTTTTTGGTAAAAACTTTTTTTTTATAACAATTTACACGGGCTCTTGTAAAATTACAAAATCCAAACTTTATGGATTGTTGAATCGAATCAATCAAATCAGTTCTAGCATATACAGTACCTAGAATTTGACAATTTTTTTTTATAATAAAATAGGATTATTAAAAATATATATATTATTATTATTTATAAATAAAGTTGTTTTTTTCGTTTTTGTTTTTGTTTTTTTAAATGTAAAATAGATTTAGGAAAAATAATATTTTTAATTATTCTCAGTTAAATCATTATTATTAATTTCTTCCAAAAAAATTATAGCAATAAGTTTTTTTATTGATTTGATATTAATTTATTTTTTATTTTAAATTTATATATAAAATATAATTTTTAATTTAAGAAAATAAATATATATTTTTTAATATAATAAAAATATATATTTTTCTTATTTTTAATTGATTAATACATTTGAAGTCTTATTATAACTTTCTTGTAAAATTAATTACTAATTACATAATTAATAAAATTTATTATAGATACCACCTACTCAAATATGTGAGGACTTGTTTAAAATAAATTGTATTTAATATTAAAAAAAATGATATTGAATTTATGACACAATTAATATTAACCAATAAGCAATGCCAAAACCTGTCAAATACTCATTACATCCCTGCAATAAATGAATAGAGCTGGAAAAATCAATAAGAGATATCGTTTATGCGTGCAACAATTAATGGAGCTCAGAAAATTGATTAGAGATGTGTGCAATAAAGAATTGTTGTGAGTCCAACATGCTATTGAGTTGGAGTAATTGCATAATGTAATAATGAATCACAATTGGCATTAAGAGAGGACAGTAAATAGCTTTTTTTTTTTTTAATTATTTAATTTATTTAAACATGGGAATATATATATATATATATATATATATATATATATATATATATATATATATATATATAAAATTTATTTAAATATTTTCTAATTTATTTTTTTTAAATAAAAATTTATTAAAAATAATTTAAAAACAATTATATTAAATGATGAAGAAATTATTATTAATATTTGTTAAGAAGATTATAGTAATGAGTTTGTTTTTTAATTTAAATTTGTATATGAAAAACTTAAAAAAATAAATATATATTTTTTAATATAATAAAAATATTTGTTTTTCTATTTTTATTAATTGATATTTTTGAAGTTCTATTACTACTTTCAAGTTTTTCAATGTTTTTTAATAATTGTTTTTATTCATAGTGTTGTGTAACTTAATCTCAAAACTATATGGCAACCACAATAAAGTATGAAAGTGGCTAGAGATTATGAGATCAATACTGCTTGTATGTGACAATGTGTGAAAATGTATGAAAAATCTATAAACTACTTGTCACCATGGAGCAACACCTCTTCCTCCATCCCTTGTGATCCTATGTTGAATTCTTTGAATTCCAACCTTTTTAAGGGTGTAGGTAGTTGTGTTAATTTTTCTCATTTATTTAAAACTCTCATAAGCTAGCCCCTAGTTAGCATATTGTTAATGTTTCACAGTTCAAAATCTTAGTATTTTAAATAATAATCCTCTTAGATTCCCATCTTTTAACTTGTTTGTAGTCTCATCATTATCATCAATAATTGTATGGTGTTAGCTATTATCTACATTTCCAAATCTATTTGATATGGACTAAGTTGCTATGCAACACTTATATATATATATGAAAAGAAACGTAAGCCATTAAAAATCAGGGAAGCTTTGAACCTTGACTTTATAGCTGAATTCTTCTTAAATGATGATCATTTAACTGAAGAAATTGTGTATTTTGTATTGTTTGTTCCACTATAACATTAGAATTATCAGGCAGCTTCATTTATATATAAGTAATAATAACTATATATATATACATAAATCCATGTAATTAATATTACTTCTTAAATGATCAGGTAGCTTGTGGCTTAATATTCCTTTGTTGTTTTTATTGGATATTAAAATATAATGCAAGGAATATGTTTTTTTCTAAAGGAATATGATTTTTTTTTATAATTTTCAAAGTTTCGAACTTTAAATTTCATATTTTCTTCCAAAAACGTTACTAATAAACTTAACAGACTTACTACCCACTTAGGTTACGAATCAGTTTAAAGATCAAGAGTCCACAACTAACTATTCGTATACGAGATTCTTTAATTGACATTAATTCCTAAAAGTATTAAAAAGTTTAAAACATATAAATTAGACGTTTGTGGTTTTAACAATTTTATTTTATTAGTTGCCGTCCATTCATCGCATTGATTCTGAAACCATAGAATAAGTTCTTTCTATCATGCCATGCGTTATGATGTGGACAATCATAGAAATTATACAGAGATTTTACAATTTTGGAAAATAGAGAAATTATACAAGTATAGACAATTTTGGAAAACATATGGCATTTTCGTAGTGAAACACTAAATACGGCCGTACGCGAGGAATAAAGAATAAAGCTCTTCCATCCTAGCACGGGCAGAGAGAGAGCATATATTCTTTTACGTTGGGCCACTACAGCTTTTCTTTTCTAAGCGTTTGACGATCGAGCTGGTAGTGAACGTCGTTTTAGCCCAACTGTGTTAGTCTCAATTAGTCGGTTAGTGAATTAAGTGCGTAGTTCATACGCAGATTATACTTTTGATTGATATGTTATTCACTATGGCTACTGTTCCAAATAGGGATTATAAATTATACTCATTGTATTCATGACCTTACTGGTGTCTTGACTCTTAGCAACATCAGAAATAGAAGCAGCAGAGGATTGCTATGGCAGCCGGTGACCCGTCTGAGAGTAAGTCTAAGCCCATGACCATAACACTCATGGTCACGAAGAAAGGTCGTAAGATAATGTACGCAGAAGCCGGGAAAGATTTTGTCGATCTGCTATTCAGTTTTCTGATGATTCCAACTGGGGCCATTGCCAAGCAGGCGCTGGTCTCCAAAGGAACCAAGGAGGAGGATCAGACAAAGACTTGTTGCATAAAAAATCTGTATGATAGTGTGCAGAACCTGTCTCCGTCGCTTCTGAAGGCCGACAGAGAGATTCTGTTAGACCCAAAGGTTTTCTCCGTAACCTACACCAATGACATATTGCGAATTCAATCTCCTCCTCGTCCTCAACCTGCAGCTCCTCCTAGGTATTTTATGTGCTCTAACTTTGCGTCCCGTTACCACAGCCACCCACACAGTATTAGCACGGAATGTGGAACTGTAACATGTTCCTCGTGCGGCAGTTCAGTAAACCGTGAAGTGAAGTTCGTCGACAAGCCCCCTGAACCCGCCAAGGACCCCGTGCCTACGGGATATGTGAAAAAGAGCGCCAATTTTGTCATCACAGACGACTTGAGTGTAATTCCAGTTAATTCCACTGCTGCGATTGTTCAGTTGTGGAATAAACTTGATGTGAAGGAGCCGACAGAACTGGAAGAACGGCATGTTACAGTTGGTCCCAACGAGGTAATCAGTTTTGTTATAATAAAGTTTATTCAGAGAGTGCCTTTATCTAATGTGGAATAAATATGGAATTTTTTGTATAATCTATCTGTTAATCCAGGTGATAGGTTTGCTAAGAGCCGCTATGGTTTCTACCACAGCTTTAAATGACGTCTTCAAAGCCGGCTCTAAGGTGAGTATGTGTAAGATTTACATGGCGTGATATTATTGCAAATCCAATTGAAAATGGAGTGGGCTAACTGCGAGAGCAATCTTCTTTATAGAGTTATTTTTTCGGTTGGTTTTTTTGGTTTGCTTTTCAATTTTTGGTCAATTCAGAATTTTGATGAATTTTCTGAGTGTTTGGGTTAACTTAAAATAGAGCATAATCCTTGAAGTAAGTAAGATTCTGAAATGTATCGAACTTTGATCAATACCAAACTCAGATTACTCCTAAAAATCTAACCGGATTCAAGTCCATTTTTTTAACTGAAAAACTAATTTATTTACTCCCAAATTAACCTACTCCATTAGTGTATAAATAACCCAATTCCATATATATTGCCATACTGACTGACCGAGGTTGCCGTTTCTTTTGTATGAAGTACTCGACTGCGGTGGACATGGAGACAACTGGAATCTCGCTGCAGGAGCTTCTCATAAAATTGCTGATTCAGGACCAGAAGTCTCGTAGCAGCAGCAAGGTCACCGTTTGACAAATGAGAGAAGCCTCAGAAACTGAAATACTTACTATATTGAAAAATAGAAGCTCTGACGATGGAGATACATGACCTTAATGTCAATCGCCGGGATGAAATAAATAAATAAAATGCCATGCAATATCTATATGATTTCAAAACTGATAAGTGTGTTTGCCTGTTTTGCAAAATCGATGTTTATCACTGTGTTGATGCGTTTAGCAGAGTCGATGGTTGTTTCATTTTGATTTTGTTTAGGTGTTAAAATATTTGATGTTTAATGTAATGGCTGATAAATCTTTTTTTTTTTTTTATAGGAAATTCTCTTGGAATTTTTCTTTATGGAATATTTTTTGTAATATAATTACTAAGTTTGAATTCAAATTCAATTTTGTATGAAAACAATTGGATTGATTGATTATTCAATATGGAAAAAATTAAAAAGTATATATTTAAAAATATTTAAATATATTATTTTTTTTTAAATTTTAAGAACATATTATTTTTGTCAAAATTTTACATAATAAAATCTTGATTGTACATTTAAAAATGAAAACACTGCATATTTAAAACAAACTCAACTCAGCACATTGTCTGTACTAATTATGCAAAAACAAAGTTCTGGAATTTATGGCTACAAACATAATTGCAGCTCCAACCACATATCATTTATTTCACTGGAAGAAGGAATTTACATTATGACTACAAACATAATTGCAGCTCCAACCACATAACCATATATCATTTATTACACTGGAAGAAGGAATTTACAGCAAATATGAAAACATAATAATTCCATGTTGAACACTAAATGAATTGTACATCTCTCTCAATTATATAATAGCAAAACTGATCGTTATAATAACAAAATTTTACTGCAGTTAAAAGACAAGATACAAACTATACATAGACTAATGACTGCAATATTATGTTACAAGCAACAGAATTTAATGTATATTTGTCTAGAATATTCAATAATAACTCTCACATATGCATGAGGATTCCAATCATACAACAAAGATCCCAAATGAATGCAACTATATCTCCAAAAAATAGTGAATAAGAACTGTGACAAATCCCAAAAAAGAATAGTGAATAAGAAATGTCACAAATCCATAAGGATTTCAACCATACAACAAAGTCCTAAATGAATGCAACTATTAAAATTAAAAAAAAAAAAAAAAAAAAATCTAAGAGGTTGGGTTTGTTGATTTTTGGAACATTTATTTTTATTGATCTCAATGAGGTCCCTGTCCAGGAATGAGTTGTTAGCTAGTTTAAATAATGTTATTATTGTTTTCATAGATGAGTTGTCATCCATGTTCAATACGTTAAGATTGTTAATCATTTTTGGTAAAATCTATTTCCAACAAGTATGACTCAATGATAATGAATTTGACACACATGTACTCATGGTCAAATTTTGACCCGTCAACACTTACTCCATTTTAATGGGTTAATGACTTTGACCAATGGGAAGTGTGATTCTTATATGTCCACTTATTTCACTATTTCATCAAAGAAAATGAAATAATCATAAAATTAGTCAAATCAAATAATATCATCTATTCATATACATCATTTGCAAATCAATTTCTTTTACTCTAAAATAAACCTTAATATCTCTTTGAAAAAGTGGTCAACACCAAGGATAAGGGCATTGTAATTGTAATTTCCTCTTTTCTACCTCTTTTGTGTAACTAGTCGGGGCAAATTTAGAGGTTCAACCATTCCATTCATACAGATAAACATGAGCCATTGTAACAGCTCCTCCAAAGAAGTATATGAATTTAAATATATTGTAGTGTCATTGATTACAATGAGAACAGATTCATCATACACTGTAAGGCTCTATAATATGTATTACTATTATACATACTATTATGCTTGATGGTTGATTATAACCCAACATGTTGGTGATCCAAACTGCTATTATAGTTATTCGCTAAAATGGATGTACAAGTAGACTCAATGTTTATCAAACATCTTGATTACTATTCCATATCAATAATCAATTGTAAAAATCTATGCATATTTTTCCAAGCATGATCCATTATGTCCTCTATGTCACTAACATTTAGTATTTTGTTACATTTTCTAAGCTAGATCTATAAGGGTATGTTGGTTGGTTTCACAGTGTATTGGATAGTATAATGACCAATACTAGAGTACATACATATGTCACATTCTTTGAACACCTTAAACCCATTCTTCAAGCAAATATCCGTGATCACCTCCTTCTCTACTGATATTGCTAAAAGCACATTAGTTTAAATTTTAGTAGATACTAGATTGCAATCTTGATTTTGAGCCCATTTATACTTAGGGCCCAAATGCACACCCACATTAGTTAGGTTTCCATGATCTAGCAGGGCTTCAGAAATCCATATGAGTTGTTCAACTAGGTAACTTTGTAACTGAGTTATTCGACCAAAAAACAAGATCTTACAAACCCAACTACAGATGGACTATCAAGTTTTATACCACAAAAACCAAAAGTAGGAAACTTTATAGCTGAGATATTGAACCATAAAAATGAGATCTTACAAGCCCAAACAAGAGCTTAAAACCCCAACTAACCATAGAATGTCCAACATATCTCATGAAAATAAAAATGAACTAGAAAACTTCATAAATGGGCTATTCAAACTTGGAAACTCGATCTTCAGTTCATAATTAAGCTATCCAACCATAGAAATGAGATCTTAAAATCCCATCCTTGATCAAATCTCTGATGATATTAGAATTTTGTTGGAAGAAAAAAGGTCCTTAAAAACTCAACATCCTTGATCAAATTTCAAATTAATTGGATTTTGGTTCTAAGAAAAGAGGTCCTATAAACTAGATATATAGGAAACTTCATACTCGAGCTATTCAAACTAGGAAACCAGATCTCGGGTTCATAACCAAGTTATCTAACCATTGAAACAAGATCTTAAAAGATCAACATTCTTGAACAAATATCCATTTAAATTGCATTTCTATTCTAAGAAAAGAGGTCCTCTAGACCAGTCACCTGTGTGTGCTTGTGTGTCATTTGTTCTTAATAGACCCATGTGGCCTGAATTGAATGGTATATGTTTATATCTGTGTGTACGTGGGTGGATTTTTCTCACCTTTGGCCATCATACTTTTCACAACCTTACAAATCAAACGATTGAAATACCCAAATCAACCACAACCATTTCCAATCAAATGGACCCTAAACAATTGACCAAAATTCCTCCCAAATTCCCATTTTGAACCCTTGTTCTTTCTTTGTATGTTAATTGGCACACGCAATAGGCCATTTGGTTTGTTGTGTATGCTAATTGGAAAACACAACAAGCCCAATGGCCTACTCTATATGCCAATTGGCACACACAACAGGCCTAATGGCCTGATGTTAATGCCAATTGACACATAGAGCAGACCCCTGAGCCTACTGTGTTTTCCAATTGGCATACAAAGAAGTCCCAATGTCATGCTATGTGTGCCAATTGACATACAAAGTAGGCACATGGGTGTGTTCTATATGCCAAGTGGCATACACAACACACCCCTGTGCCTACTTTGTATGCCAATTGGCACACATAGCAGGCCTAATGGCCTCCTCTATGTGCCACTTGGAATACACAGTAGGCCCCTATGTGTTGTGTATTGAAAGTGGAATACAAAGAAGGACCAATGGCCTTCTCTGTATGCCAATTGACATACACAACATGCCCAATACACATAATACCATAGGTGTGGATGGTCAACTAAATATTTGGAGGTTAAGGATCTAGGGACTAGAATGTGTGTGCATTTTTCTTCATGCTCCATTAAAAATATTTATACAATGTTTTCTTTTGGTCTAACATGTTGGATATTTTGCATGAAGAAAGTTCCCCTTTGACTTAATATGTGCACAAAATTTTAGTATAACATGGATGGAAAGAAACATAATAAACTCAAATGGAGGAGAGGAATAAATACAACAAGATTCTAAACCATGAAATACCATAGAGGGAGATTGAGGGATCTAGGTTTGTATGTTTGAGTAACATAGTTCTTGGTTTCGTGTTGCAGTTCCTTTAGTACATCCATTTCCATTTACTACCATTTTTTCCTTGGCTGGGGTATGATTGCTAGATTTCCTTCCTTTCTTGTTTATTTGAGCCTATAACATCTCAATCCAAACTTCATCCTTCTTTTATTGCATGTAATTGTTAGTATGGTGCCAACCAAGCATCCACAAAAGGTTGGTATCAAATGTTTATTAGAACATGATTCATCAAACCCCCTTGAAATGGATGAAGATCCTATTGATATTTATTTTTTGAGTTAGTTTGTTAACCAAAAACCATTTCCCTAGTGAAAAGTAGGATTGGCAAGAAATAAGACACTTTACCATCTCAACACAAACTTCATGGTAGCTTTGGCATACAAAAAGAGAAAGTTGTCATATGGGAAAATCATTATCATAGAGACTTTGATGTCAGTANAACCATTTCCCTAGTGAAAAGTAGGATTGGCAAGAAATAAGACACTTTACCATCTCAACACAAACTTCATGGTAGCTTTGGCATACAAAAAGAGAAAGTTGTCATATGGGAAAATCATTATCATAGAGACTTTGATGTCAGTACGCAACAAGCCGCCCATTTTTTATTAGTGAGATAATATAAGTAATTCTACGAACAAATTATCTTGCATTTTGATGTCAAAGGAAAATTGTATTATGATCATAATATTAGAAATAAATGCAAACTACAGTGAAGGAATCATGTGCAATCAATGATGAAACTCAACAACAATTACTACCTCCAAGGTTGTTCATAATGGTATAATTTTTTTATTTCAAGTTTCACATTTTCTTTTCAAAGAAAAACAATCATGTTGTGCTTTATATGAAATTTATAACTTTATATTATTAGATATGCACTAATGCAAAGTTTAGAGAGCACCAATGGCATGCGTAATCATATTTCCCTTGCAATATTTAGATTGACAACAATAACGTGTGAAACATATAATATGAATGAGAAAAGATGTCAAAAAACTCAAAAATGCATTGCTAGTAAATAGGAAGGGAAAAATCAAAATCAAAATCAACATAATGTGCGACAAATTTCCATCATATCTAGAGGTACCTTAGTACGATCTCAATCATGTAAAAATTGATTCACCAACTGCTTCAGTAATGGTTCAACTGCAACCTTTGTTTCTTGATAGCCATAAGGTTAAAGTGTGCTTTTAAAACCATGGCCTAGAAACTGATTGCTACAACGAATGTGATATAAATAGAAAAACAATGGCATAATATTTAGCTTTTCAAGAATTAAATATCATACTGAAAAAATTTGAATGAAAAGAGGCCTAATTTTAAGTGAATTGCAAAAAAAATAGGGAAATGGAGAATTTTGAATGTAGAGGATACATAAGTACTAAGACATTTCAAATTAATCATACATAAATCGACTTGGAGATGCCTTTCCAATTTGTTAAAATTTTCTATAGTTAAATAATATTGAGCACATGAAAACATTGTAAAATTAGCTACTTCCAGTATGCTATACCCCACATTTATAGAACCTTTATATATGCAATGTTGAACCACAATGTTGCTTAAAATCTTCTCCAAATTATTGGGTTCAACTACTTTCTCAAGAAATTAATGAGGAATCATAACATAACATAACATGTCAAATGATAATAACTCAACCATTGAATGTTAAATAGTTAAAGCATAGCTTAAGAATTAGTTTTTTATACAAAATTCCTAATAGAACTAAAAATGTTATGATCATGATCAAAATGAAGGGCCAAAACTCTCTCAAGGTGTGTAGGTGATCTCATCTCAATCATCATCATCAACATCAGTGTATTGAGACATTATAGAGGAATTATCACTTCTAGCACTCTCCTCTATAATATCTCTAAGAAATACATCATACTCATTGATGTCATGTGTGGATGTGGAAGATGATACCACAACCGATGCTTGTAAAGATGGGCTAGATGCATGAAAAATAGGGGGAAATTCTTGTACTACCCTTTAAGTGGATGTCTTCCCCTCCAAATATTTCATACACAAGTGTAAATTGCAATGAATGATAGCTATATATGCCGATTTGATAGCTCTTAAATGGTTTTTCTTCTTGCTATGGATGAACTCACACGTTCTCCAACTCTTCTCACATGTCGATGTACTACTGACCTGTTTTTTCACATGAAAATAATATTATATTAGTACAAAAATTTACATGTAACAATTTGCAAAGGTACATAAAAACTTAAAATAATTGTGATGCCCTACATACCTGACTCAACACCCCAATCACAAATGTTTGTAAATTAGGTGTCTCATATCCATGGAGAAACCACCACTGAGAAAGGGTGACCTCTTGATGGCGCATATCCCACATCGCCCTTGTCGTAGTGAAAACATGACCAATCGCTTGCCTATATGATATTGATTGTGCTCGTATCTAAGCTTGTGTCTCAGGATCAGGATGCATTCTCTCCATACAATAATAAAATCCCTCCATGACATCTCTATCCTTAGGTACATGAAAGCAATTAGGTGCTAGAAAAATCCATGGAACATGCAATGGCCTATGCAACATATACCACCTTTTGTCCATAATGTCACAAATTGGTTTATATATTGATTGATAATTTATATGAGTTATTTTACCATGTCCATGCCATCATATACAAAACCCACCCATGCATCATTAGAATCAACCATCCTGAAAATTTCTCACAAAAGATAATTTTTTATGCACATGACCAAAACAGTTCACTAAATATTGTATTCTCTACTAGTTTACCACCTTCTGACCTTGACAAAGTAGTATTCACCCAATCTTCATGGGATACAAATGATATTAATGTAGCATTTTTCACTACCACCCTTTGCAATGCAATGAAATGGGTGGAAAACCTAATGTCACGAGGTTTGAGTCTATTTATAGTTTTGTATTTCTAAATATACTCAAACTCAAACAATGATTAAGATCAAATTTCACCATTTTTCTTGCTTGAGATTTATTTACCTACAAAGAACCTATTTGACCAATGTCATTAAGTGCTACATCAATACAGTGTGTTGCACAAGGTGTCCAAAACAACTTACGGAAATGCTCCATCAATAGCTCACCAACACGAACACAATTGGATGCGCTATCAGTGACAACTTGAACTACATTGTCCTTTACTATGGATAAGATGGTGTCCCTCAATATCTCAAATAAATATTCAACAATCTTTGTTTTGTTCACACAATCAATGGTAGACAAATGAATCACTCCTTGAGGACATCAAGAAGGGTGTTCATGAGAGGTCTATACTGACGATCGGTCCAACCATCACTAACTAGAGCACATCCAGAAATGGTCCATGAATCCCTTATAGGTTTAAATATTTCCTCTATTCTATGTTTCCTCCTCTCCACTCCTTTGGTCTTGAGACTTTCAAAGATTGGAAGTACATGCAAGAGACAAAAATGGCCAACCTTCTTTAACATATCTCAAAACAATTGAATTTTAATAGTATTGAAAGATATATCACATCCAATAAAAAAACCATAAACTGTATCATCCACCTTGTTTCACTCCATTGGATTCCAAGATTTCTTTAATGTTAGTTGTGTTGGATCAACATCTGGTAAAGTAGGTTCTCTTTGTGATCCATATGGAATAGAAGCTGTTGTAGATGCCATGAATGATGGGGGAACTTGGTGTTGAACTATGACATTTTATCTTCCCATGAGTGTATCTTCTATCCTTTTTATTCTTGCTTCTTGGATTACATGTCCTT
>ML808898.1:113842-129047 GCA_009831015.1 Picea engelmannii
AACTCTCTCAAGGTGTGTAGGTGATCTCATCTCAATCATCATCATCAACATCAGTGTATTGAGACATTATAGAGGAATTATCACTTCTAGCACTCTCCTCTATAATATCTCTAAGAAATACATCATACTCATTGATGTCATGTGTGGATGTGGAAGATGATACCACAACCGATGCTTGTAAAGATGGGCTAGATGCATGAAAAATAGGGGGAAATTCTTGTACTACCCTTTAAGTGGATGTCTTCCCCTCCAAATATTTCATACACAAGTGTAAATTGCAATGAATGATAGCTATATATGCCGATTTGATAGCTCTTAAATGGTTTTTCTTCTTGCTATGGATGAACTCACACGTTCTCCAACTCTTCTCACATGTCGATGTACTACTGACCTGTTTTTTCACATGAAAATAATATTATATTAGTACAAAAATTTACATGTAACAATTTGCAAAGGTACATAAAAACTTAAAATAATTGTGATGCCCTACATACCTGACTCAACACCCCAATCACAAATGTTTGTAAATTAGGTGTCTCATATCCATGGAGAAACCACCACTGAGAAAGGGTGACCTCTTGATGGCGCATATCCCACATCGCCCTTGTCGTAGTGAAAACATGACCAATCGCTTGCCTATATGATATTGATTGTGCTCGTATCTAAGCTTGTGTCTCAGGATCAGGATGCATTCTCTCCATACAATAATAAAATCCCTCCATGACATCTCTATCCTTAGGTACATGAAAGCAATTAGGTGCTAGAAAAATCCATGGAACATGCAATGGCCTATGCAACATATACCACCTTTTGTCCATAATGTCACAAATTGGTTTATATATTGATTGATAATTTATATGAGTTATTTTACCATGTCCATGCCATCATATACAAAACCCACCCATGCATCATTAGAATCAACCATCCTGAAAATTTCTCACAAAAGATAATTTTTTATGCACATGACCAAAACAGTTCACTAAATATTGTATTCTCTACTAGTTTACCACCTTCTGACCTTGACAAAGTAGTATTCACCCAATCTTCATGGGATACAAATGATATTAATGTAGCATTTTTCACTACCACCCTTTGCAATGCAATGAAATGGGTGGAAAACCTAATGTCACGAGGTTTGAGTCTATTTATAGTTTTGTATTTCTAAATATACTCAAACTCAAACAATGATTAAGATCAAATTTCACCATTTTTCTTGCTTGAGATTTATTTACCTACAAAGAACCTATTTGACCAATGTCATTAAGTGCTACATCAATACAGTGTGTTGCACAAGGTGTCCAAAACAACTTACGGAAATGCTCCATCAATAGCTCACCAACACGAACACAATTGGATGCGCTATCAGTGACAACTTGAACTACATTGTCCTTTACTATGGATAAGATGGTGTCCCTCAATATCTCAAATAAATATTCAACAATCTTTGTTTTGTTCACACAATCAATGGTAGACAAATGAATCACTCCTTGAGGACATCAAGAAGGGTGTTCATGAGAGGTCTATACTGACGATCGGTCCAACCATCACTAACTAGAGCACATCCAGAAATGGTCCATGAATCCCTTATAGGTTTAAATATTTCCTCTATTCTATGTTTCCTCCTCTCCACTCCTTTGGTCTTGAGACTTTCAAAGATTGGAAGTACATGCAAGAGACAAAAATGGCCAACCTTCTTTAACATATCTCAAAACAATTGAATTTTAATAGTATTGAAAGATATATCACATCCAATAAAAAAACCATAAACTGTATCATCCACCTTGTTTCACTCCATTGGATTCCAAGATTTCTTTAATGTTAGTTGTGTTGGATCAACATCTGGTAAAGTAGGTTCTCTTTGTGATCCATATGGAATAGAAGCTGTTGTAGATGCCATGAATGATGGGGGAACTTGGTGTTGAACTATGACATTTTATCTTCCCATGAGTGTATCTTCTATCCTTTTTATTCTTGCTTCTTGGATTACATGTCCTTGCTTATGAGCATTGATTTCTTCACTTAAAATTTCCTTCACATCTTGCAAAATTTTAGTACATTCTATCACTCCTCTCCCATTCCAACAACAATGCCGAACAAATGATCTCTTTCTTGAGCCACTATTGTCCCACAAGTATTATTGAATGCCGAACAAATGATCTCTTGCTTGAGCCACTATTGTCCCACAAGCATTATTGTAGAACTTGCAATAAGTTTTTTCCATCGGATTTTCTTTCAAGATATTTCCATTCAAGAAGTTTAGATCTAGGTGCCATTAGCTTTATAGAATCTCTAAGTCTTATGTTAACAAGGGAAAAAAAACATAAATACAAATTCAACAAACTATTTTTTCACAGATTTTGCAAAACAAAATTATTCAAAATATTATTGTTAACTAGGCTATGGCATACTAAGAAACCCTAATTGATGAAGAAAGTATTGTTCTACGGGTAGGAAAATGGTGTTTCCATTATGTTAACAGTAAGAGACATCATTTCCAACATAATGGAGGCTTATCCATAAAGAGATTCATGATGTTTTATACATGTAGAAGACAACCATGTGAGTGGGTTGATTATTTAGAGGTTTTCCATATGTCACCTCAATCATCCATCCAACAAAGATTCACATGATGGATCGATGAAGAATGTTTTATTACCAGAAAACAGTGAAAATGTATATTGCTAAACCTGATTAAGAAGTTCAATAGTTTCATGTGGAAATAATACAGAGGTCTGTAGTCACCAGGGTTCCAAATGATTGAAGATTTAGTGGAATGGATGGGGAATTCATAATTCTCTTTTCGTTGTATGACATGGATACTTGTAGAGGATTTTTCCAAGAGCTCAAATATCTGTAGATTATTTTTAGTATAAAGAGTTGGATTCATGGGGGAAATTTTCATATTGGACCTAGTTTGTTCAAGCTTGCAATTGAATGACATTTTAGATAAAATATGAGAAAACAACACACGGTGAGGCTACGCTCAGTTCACTATTGATTAATGAAGACTTATTACATTCTTATATAGGAAACTAACCTACTTAGTCTATGACATGCAAACCACAGATAACTAGAATATCTATTCAGTGAAGTAGAGTTCAACTACACTAATGACTCTTCTAAACTGACTCTTAGAACTGGCACTTACTCCATTATTTCCAAGTCTCCCCCTTAATGGAGAATGGATTGAATTCTACACCTAACATCTCCATACACAGTTCAAACTTAAACTTTCCAAGAGGCTTAGTGAAAATATTAGCAACATTTTCACTAGTATTACAATACATAAGAGTTATTTCATTTGACTGCAACTTTTCTCTAACAAAATGAAACTGATCTTCAACATGCTTTGTCCTTGCATGAAAAATTGAATTCTTCGCAATATTGATTGAACTTTGATTATCACATTTGATCATCGTAGGTTCCTTTTGTTCTTCTCCAACATATTGAAGAAGTCTTCTTAACCAAACAACTTCATAAGTTGTTGCACACAAGGCTTTATATTCTGCTTCAGTAGAAGACACAGATACAATAGGCTGCATTTTGTTGCTCCATGAAACAACCCTGGATCCAATGCCAAATGAATATCCAGTGGTTGATCTTCGATCATCCGAATTACCAGCCCAATCAGAATCTGAGTAACCTGTCAACTCAACATCAGAGGCATCAATATATTTGATACCATAATCAAGTGTTCCTTTTAGATACCTGAGTATTGCCTTTGTTGCATTCCAATGGCTTTCATGAGGTTTCGCCATAAACTGACTTAACACACTCACAGAATATGAAATATCAGGTCTGGTTGTGGTGAGATAATTCAAACTACCCACCATCTGTCTATACACAGTGCCATTCACCTCCTTCAAACCATCATCACAAGAAAGTTTAACATTCTGCTGCATGGGAACACTAGAAGACTTACACTAATCCATTTTAAATCTCTTAAGTGTTTCTCTGATATACTTACTCTGACAAACGAAAGTTTGGCCTGCATTTCTCCAAACTTCAAGACCTGGGCAGTAATGTAATGTAAGGGTGGTTATGATAGAAAAAATCATGCATAATGATTTTTTTAATAATACAAAAGGATACATGAATCCAGTGAGACTTGAGGACAATTGAGATCAACGTAGAGAGTTATATAAGAAGAAAGAGATTGTTGCAAATGTTGTAACAAAAAATATGATATGGCATGTTGGATAGCCATACATAGCACAGGAAGATGGAATGTATATGCATTTATAACCATGTTAAGGATACATTCTTAGTGCATATAGATATGCATTAGCGGATGTAGATTTGTTTATATATATATATATATATATATATATATAGATATAGATATAACATGTTGAAGACTAGGAGTAGTCTATTATTATCTATATGAATATGAATGTTGATAATGATAAGCTCATACTGGTACCAACCAATTAGGTAGCATCAAAATTCATTTAATGGAAACTATGTAGGTATGAATTGTATGTATTGATGCTACATAATTGATGAAGGGAGTTTAGGTAATAATTCCCTCAGCCGGAGATTATTTGTAAAGTTCTATTAGGGATTATTTGAATGAATTAAAAGAATGATATAAAATTGGATGTGGTAAAGGATGAAGGCTTGAGATAGTTGTAAAATTTGTTTAGATTTTGAATTCATTCATATGACATCATAGTGTTGAGCACTCAACACACCCTGAAAAGTCTACGCAAAATTTCACTTTTTGGGTACCACTTGATCTTTTGGCATTGTCTAATATGGAAAATGTGTCCTTTGCTTATCATATTTGTTTCTCATTAAGTCTTTAAAACCTTTCTTGGACATGTGAAAATAATCAACTTAAAAGAATAATCTCTAAATTAGAGAAATGATAGTCAAGGTTTTCCTAGACGTGCTTAAGGATTTTGGCATCGGGAAGGATTAAACGTGAAAGAGAACACTAGACAGAACCAAAGTTGTCAAGCCCCGATCTTCGTCGACATTGGAAGACGCAAAATTTATTTTGCGACAAGCACCACCAAGAATGTTGTCAATGACCGATTAATTTGGCATTGGAAAAAGGTTAAAAGAATAAACATTGAACGAAAGATGAAATAATAATCGCCGACCTCCGAGACGTTTTCAGCGTTGGAAGTATTTCAGGAGGATACCGACGAAAACATACATGAGGATATCGTCGATTCCCAATCTACCCACTAACGAGACGACGCAATGGGGCATTTTTTTCTCTGAGATACTCTAGATACGATGCATTTAAAGGTTAATTAATTCCATAATATCGCACTAACTGCTAATTCATGCACAAATCAAAGGAACATTGGGACCTACCAATATAATGCTTTCCTCCCCCCGGCACCTCCGCCGTCAACCCATGTAGAATTTATTTGTAGAGTTTCGGCGGTAGATTGTTTTTCATTTCATCTATTATTCGTATTAACTAGTTCATACGACTAGTAGGATCTCTCCCGCTATATTCTCTAAGTCATTGAGAATAGGGTTATTCTGTGCACAAAGGAATCTGGATCATCCAGAGGAGCGAAACAAGCAGTCCGTGGATAACTTCCAAGGTTCAGTGAGTATAAAAACAACAATTTAGCAAGCATTACAGGTATGTACTGGTCTATGGATTTTTTATGCTTCGTTTCATATGCTTTATCCAATGTCACCCTGCACACCTGCATGAAGATTGTTTCCGGTTGCAGGAACGATGCCTCCAAAGAAAACCACCACCAGGAAATCTCTTAGAGCTCCAAAGATACAGGAACCAGAGGTGGGAGAAGGTTCCTCCCCAGTGGTGGCGAGACAATTGGAATTCGCTCCAAAACCGGTGCCCTTCATCAAAACAACCACTAAGAAAGCTTTCGATCAACTCCCTTCCTTTGGAGACACAGAGACAAACATTGGGACCAAGACACTATTCCCGTTTTGGGTAGAACTTTTCAATAATATTAAGCAGGAAGAACTCCCCGAATATACTCCACACAACGATCCTAATATGACAAGACTCAACGATGAAGTCCTCCTGAATGTTCGAAAGGCGTATCTACACATGGTGGCAAGAAGGACTCTGGAATTTCCCTACATTGAACTCTTGAAATGGATTATTGATCACACTGAAACACACAAATGTTTGATTAACAATGACAACGATGGGTGTGTCGGTGTTTTCCTTCCATTAGAAGTGCAGAATTATTACAAGCTCAGAGAGTTGGAAGAGCGGTTGAATAATGATTTTTTTTTTAGCTTCTATGAGAAGCACGATACCAGTAAGATGATGGATTCCTAGTGGAGAGAGGATAAAAAATTCACCAATCGGACCTATAGCTAGTACCCGACGGCCAACCTTAGAGAGCCTTGCATCTATCTACTGGCTTTCCTCTGCAAATTGCATGGGGAAAAATATTTCTCCAGGTTTTCAGAATCTTGGATGCCTCTAGCATATACCATGGCCATTTCTGGAATAGGTTTCAACTAGGGTGCAATCATCTCCAAACAACTGAGCACTTGCATACGACAAGCTCAAATGCTGAAAGAGGGAGAAACCCCGCCTTTTTACATGGAATCTTATCTTTTGGACGTCGTCTATGCCAGAAATGATTTCACTAGAATGAACTTAAACTGGCACACCTCAGAGCTCTTGGTCCATTTTTATTTCGACATCCTGTGGGAGAATAGGTACAAGAAATCATATTCCCTCATCTGTGACCAGTTTATCGCACACATTTACTTGTTTCTATTCAAAAGGGAATGTCCAAGGTTGTCAGATGCAGCCAAAAAGATTATATCGAAGGTTGGCCACTAGTATCTGGATGAGTGTGACACCTACACCAGGGTTTTTCGGTGCCATTAGAGCACCTCATCTTCTACCTATCTATATCCCTGACCAACTAATAGTTGGGGAAATATGTTATTAGACCACCCTGCAAGGGTACAATGCTACTCTGGTAAAGGATAAGAAGTATGCCTTCATACCTTATGGGTTTCATGTTGGTTTCCACATGGTGAAAGAAACAACTCAGGCCAAGAAATAAGGGTTAAGCCAATTGGATTTTCGATTCCAGACTGGACTCTTTCGCTAGCATGACCCTAAAGGTTTAGTTCTGAAGCACACGTCCCAAGTATCTTCCTGTTGGCCATACACCCATGACATATTTGAGGACAAGATCTTCACCGAAAATGCTCAATACTTGAATGATTTGGTCGCAAGGATGGCAGACCCCAAGGAAACCAAATTCAAGGCTCTGAGATGGCATGAGAAAGCATCAGTCCTTGAACAAATAGTTCAGAAGACCATCAAGACTAGATAATTAATGACCTTAGTAGAAGTGGTGGGATCACCCAAGAGAGTCATCAGAGTGGTGGAGATTGCCCAGGTAGCCCCGATACTAGACACAGATCTCTTCAAGGTTCAAAATATGAAGGGGGTGGGGGGACTCATGCATCAACATGCCCAACGTCTAATGAAACAGATGCAAGACAAGCCAAATCTCATTGTAGTGCCAAAATGTCCGACTGAAAGTCTAGAAGAAAGCCCAGCGGGGGCGAGTAGCCTTGATTCCATAAACACTAGTAATAGCAACAAGTCTAATAACCCTAATTCCATAAGGCCTCCGGTCACACTGCCGTAGGAGCAACAATTCAACCAAAGGCGGGCTGAGTATCAGTTGGAGCAAGCATGATTAATTATTTGAGTGAGTTTATAAATATATATAGTGATGATGAGAGCCAAAAGATGTATCTTGGGACCCCTGTGCATATCCAAGAAGAAAAGGGACCTGATAAGGTTGATTTTCCTGATCTCGAGGTCTAGATCTAGGAAATCCCATGAAAGGAAAAATAAACAGAAAATGTTCCCAACAAAAAGAACCCCGAAGCGTCGGAGACCCGAGCCAACGACTCGAAGGGTAAGTCAGAACCAGACGATCCAAAAGGAGGATCCCCACAAAAGGAAGTTGGCGATTCAACTGCCCACGAGCAAGTGGGTATCGAGTCTTTTCCTGACTTATCTTTTTCGCTTGATACTCAAATCCCTAATAAGCAGTAGGCAGAGGTCGAGCCCTCGAAGTATAATGAGAAAGTTCAAGAACATGACCTAGAACAAGTATACACCACTGGAAATCTGGGAAACACACTTACATGGGGTGATCAGCAGATTGTTGAACTAGTGGACGAGGTGGCCAATATCTATGTGATCTCCTACAATCAAAAGAAGAGGGCCATAATCCAAAGAACCATGAATAAAAGGAGAATCAAGTTGTATCGTTCTGTCCTCATCACCACAGAGGAGGATTTGATAAACACAGAAAATTCTAGAACATCTGATCTCATCGACGCGAGGATGGCGATTTTGGATGCTACCCTGGAGAGAGCTAAATGGGATGAAAAAGAGTTGTCTGTCGCCCTGAAGGAGCTAGATAATTTGCGCCATTTGGATGAATACTATAAGGGCACCACTCAAACTGTAGTTTATCTGAGAAGCGAGTTCGAAGCGGCTTACAACAAGTTCACACACGAGCGACACATGTTCATTGTGAAGATAGCTGAGCTCCAGGAAGACACTCTCATGGCACTCGCAACATGAAAGGATATGGAGCAATGGCATGAAAGGGAACAACAATCCATAGAAAGTCTCGAATACATCCATGCATTCCAGCAGGGATGAGATAAATAAGAACACGGCATCTGAATGTTGGGAAAAATGAAGTCTTGATCATATGAAGCGATCGATCGAGTACTGGGCTAAGATGTCCCAGGAACCACATAGATAAATTCAAAAGAAATGGGCCAAAATGCGAGAAGAATTGGGGTAAAATCAACGAAGCAATGAAGGACATAGGACTCCCCGAGTTCAGTGACCCCGATAACTTCCTTGACTTCTGCAACATAGTCGGATCACATGCTAAGCTAGACTCACTATGGACCGAAGAACTAGCCAAGGTGACCGATACGTCGTCAAGACAAGTGAAAAGATTTATGGACCATCTGATGAAGGCTCAAACCATGCTATAGCAGTTAAACACCATTCTAGTGAAGTACCGAGCGCATGCGATGGAGATTAGAGGATTCTACATGGATCCGATGGAAAAGCACCAGTTTCCATGGGATCAAACCTACGACAAACTATTTATTAGTTGGTCCAAGTATGAGAAAATTCATCCTTTCAAAGAACTATCTTGAGTTGATTGTTAAAGAAACTGTTAAAAGATGACGTCACGTGGCGTATTTTACTTTGCTTAAACTGCACTTAGCCATTGTTTTCAGTTGAAATTTAGATTATAAATAAATAAATCGACCAATTAGTTAGAGGTCGATGGTTGTGGAAATAACTCTTTCTTTCTGGTTGTTAAGAATTATTTTGAAGCTACTTTGAATTGAGAAATCCTTCTGGACTAAAGACAAGTTATTTTCATCAACTGCATGTGTGATTGGACGTGGAGAAGAACTATTTCTTATCTTGTTTAATGAATGATGTTGTAATGAGTAAGAGTAATTAATTCTATTGTCAAGTTATCTGGTGCAATTTTTTGTTGTTCTTTGCTTTAATGATGAAGATGAATCATTGTGTTATTATGCGATGAATGGTCCTGGTAGATGAATTATTTTTCTTTCCATTATCTCATTGCATATGTGTTTTCTTTCTGGTAGTTGGTATCTCAGACAGTAATTGGATGCTCACATGGTTAATGTATTAGTACTAGGCATGTGGTATAAAATTTCCATATGCATGCTTGAGCAGTGGGTTATCCTAAGTTCAACCTCTTCCCCTTAGTTAAGCTTAATTCCATTTTTGTTGCCAAGTTGGTTTATACCGACTTACATCTCATATCGATCCCACCCAAGAGAAAATATACAAAAGAGAATAGTCCAAACTGAAGGAAGAACCTTCATAAGAAAACGTAAATCCCATCAATAATTTGGATGGATCGCAAGATCTCGAGAACCATTCCACTATTAAACGTTGTAGAGTCTAATTGGACCTCAGTGGCAAGATTGGTTCCTACTGATGATTCAAGGGATTTAAGACCCATCAACAGAATTGGCGCTATAAGGAGGGCCTGCGAATGAATGGCTAAATATATATTCTATGAAGTATTTCAAGCAGCCTATAGATTCACAACAACCCACATGCATGGCTAGTCATTCCAAAGACAACCCACACACGATGAGTACTCCTAGAACGAGTAACTCACCCCAGCCCAAGGAAGAACCTTTTCACCCTGAAATACCTTACTCTCTTCCTCAGAAGGAAGTAAATCAATTCAGAAGGATCACAAGATCCTACGCTCGACAGATCGGTGCATTGTCCTTATCTCCCATACTCCCTCGAAGAAAACAACAAAGAAGACTAGTGGTTAGTACTCCCGACGAGTTTTTCATACACTCGGTAGAAGACTTAATAGATTTCTCCATTACCAAAATCCAAGAACCTCTTGATTTGATACCTGAAATGCTAGCTAACGACGTCTTTGAACGGAACTATTTTTCAGAAGAAGAAAATTTTAACTCAGATTCTGAAGATATGGAAGGAAACAATGACCATAATGATGAAAGGGGGAAACTGCCTCTGTACAATCAACCCTAGTTAGCCAGAGATGCTTTGGCCCTCCCAGGACTAGTTCATAACCTTCTTCGTCATCCAGAGAAGTTGCTTCCCAAGTTTGATCTCGAAACCTCTAGATTGCCTGAAGATCATATCAAGAAATTTGTACTAGCGATCAGGATTATGAACATCCAAAATGAAGACATAGTATGCAGACTTTTCCCCTATATGTTTGAAAATTCAGTGTCCACATGGTAATTCAACCTGCTGATAGGATCTATAACTAGCTGGACGAAGTTCCAGAAATATTTTCTAAACAAATTTGTCGAAGAAACTACTATGGGAGCTCTGATGGCTGAGTTGTTCATCGCCACCATGAGTTCGAAAGAAAGGGTCAAAGACTTCAATCAAATATTCATGACTATATTGAACAAGTTCCATCCCAAAGCTAATCCAACTCAGGAATTGCAAATCAAAGTTTATGCTAACACTCTCCCAACTTCCATTTCCATGTTCGTAAAAAGGGTTGCTAAACAAACCCTAGCTGAGAATTTCTAAGAATCCAAAACGATAGAATTTCGTATCAAAGTGTGTAAATAAGGCCATGTTTCATTAGTTAAGAAATAAGATCAAATTCCCCCCAGGAGAGGACTCCTTTTGACTAGACCATCAAGTAAACAAGCAGAACAGACTCTCGACAAAGGTAATGGAGACATAGAAGATCTACAACGCATGGTTAAGAAACTATCAAACAAGATCATAGCTATGAAGAGAAATGCAGGGGAAGGAAACCAAGGCCTGAGGCCCTACAAGCCTTTATTTAAAAGGAACCCATTGTTCAAGGTGATTTAACCTCCCCCATCCAACTTAAATATCGATCTAGGGAATGTGGCATCTGATTCTTTCTGTACGTATCACTAGGAAAACCACTCTGAAAGAGACTGCCCTCAATGGGTGCACACCATGAATTTGATGGCCAATAGATTTCTAGACGAAGTCTCCCTGACTAAATGATCGAGTAGTTCAGTTATGAATATTGTTGACCAGGAAGAGGTTGATCCACCACAAGATACAACCATGTTGATATGGGATCCTGACATGATCATGCTTTTCGATGACATGTTTGAGTCTCAAGAATCTCCTGTCGAGGTATCAGTGGTGCAGATGCACAGTAAAGGTCCACCTATCTCAAAATACATCACTGCTACACAAACTTCGAGAGATAAGACATCCCTCGATCACCCGAAAACACCTTTTTCTCCCAGTAGGAAACCTATAATCATCCATACCCGAGAATCACCCAAACTCGATTACAACGTAGTTGAAGATTTGAAGAAGTTAAGGGAGAACATATCAATCATGGACATGTGCATGATCCCTCAGTAGAAGGACTTCCTACTACAATCTTTGAACTCAGTAGAAGACCCTACATCTAGCAATGGTTAGGAAATAAATATAGCTTCCACATACCCAATGAATAAACCAATCATGAATACCTATTCGGAAGATAAGAAAGGGAAGCCTTTTGTCCCACCTTTCCTCTTAACGTTCGAATTTTTCAATGAGAACCTCCATAATTTTTTGGTAGATTTAGGAGAAACATTATGCCCTTGTCAATTTGCAGAAAATTAAATGCGATTCCTCTACAGAGCGACAAACATGTGATACATCTAGACAGGACCCGGGTCAAAGTCATCAGGGAACTCATGGATGTAATGATCAAAATAGCGACACATCATAAATTTGTGCAAGTGATTTACATCATCGTGGTAGACATCCCAGAGGCCTATGGGTCATTACTAAGTCGAGATTGGTCTGAGAAGTTAAATGGGTACTTTAGCACAGACTGGACACACCTTTGGCTACCACTGAACGGATACAAGAATATGATCAGAATCGATAGGGAGATATATTTGAAACATATGGTTAGTGATCTAGAAACCCTAAATGAACCCTCGTCTACATATTTTCCCATGCTAGGAAATTATTCCTGCGATTCCCACTTCAGAAAATTTTCTCCTCTCTTATCTGATGTCCCCCTCACTCAAAACTCTGAAATGGTTTTCAAGAGAAATTGTTGATACCGACAGAAGACACCCTCCTCTGCCAAGACCCTACGTTAGAAGTTACAAAACAAGAGATAGGAAAACTAAAAATAAATAAGAAATAAGAAGAGGGCGATTGTCGTTCACAAATTTGGACCATATACTTTGATGGATGTAAATCGCAGGAGGGATCGGGGGCAGGGTGCATCCTCATTGATCCAAAAGGTAAGCGTTATTTCTTGTCCTGTAGACTAGATTTTGAATGCACTGATAACTCCATCGAGTATGAAGCTATAGTACAAGGGTTAAAGAAAGCCATAGACTTGAATGTCAAAGAATTGAAAGTTTTTAGGGACTCAGATATTATCATTAGACAAGTAAGGAATACTATACATGGCAATTCCTCACACCTGAAGAATTATCAGCAGGAAGTGCATAGGTTAATGGAGAATTTTGAAGTTTTCAATATCACCGCTATCCGCGGAGAAAAGAACATCCTTGCTAATTCCCTGGCCATAGCAGCATCGAGGTTGTCACCTCTAGAGAACTATGAAGCCTCCCGGTTCACTATGGAACTACTCTACAAACCATCGGTGCCAAACAATATCTCTAATTGGAAGGTCTTTGAAGGAGATGAACAGATCATAAAATTTCTGACTAACCAAGACAATTTCAAAGATTTATACATAGACGATGAGGTATTCCAATAGAAAGTGATAGAAACTGATCCTTGAATAGGCCATCCTAATGACAAGTCAAAGTATCACACCATCCCGAAGGGGATAGCTAATATAGAAACTATGTTTGAGCTGAAAGAACACTTTAGGGGGGCTAAGAAGGCTAAGACCAGTAGCTTCTGTCCTCTGCATGAAACTATAAATATCGGAACCCCGGAAAATACAAAGAATGTGAATCTTGACAAGACCATATCTAAAGAGGAAAGAAAGGCTTATCTCAAACTGTTAAGAGAATATCAAGATGTCTTTGCATGGTCCTACCGAGACCTGAAAACCTATGACACCTAGCTCATTCAACACACTATACCATTGAAACCTGAGGTGAAACCTTTCCAACAAAATCTCTGAAAGTATAACCCATCCCTGGAGCCTCTCATGTATCAGGAATTAAAAAAAAATTTAGATGCCAAGATCATTTTCTAGGTCAGGAATTCCACCTAGGTAGAAAATCTGGTTGCTATGAGGAAAAAGTTTGAAGAAATTCGCTTAGGCATAGATTTTAGAAATATCAATGGAGCTTCAGAAAAGGAAAACTACCCTGTCCTACCAATGGAGAAAATCTTGTAGACCGTGTCTGGCTCGGAGATATTCTCCCGATTGGACGATTTCTCAGGTTACAACCAAGTCCTGGTTTCAGAGGAGGATCATTTAAAAACTACTTTTCGAACCAAGTGGTGATCCTTCTCTTATAAACACATGCCTTTTGGGTTAATCAACACATGAGTGACCTTCGAAAGGGAAATGAACGTATCATTTTGGGGACTAATCAACAAGTGTGTGGTAGTGTATTGATCTATATGGATATCAGTGGTCACCCACCTTTTCCAACTGGCTCAAAATAGTTTTCTGACATTTTTGGCAATTTACTATTTTTAGCAATTTTTACTTCCGGGGCCATTTTGAGGGCCTAAATGAAGGTTTTTCGGTATCGAGCTCCTAAATGATATTCAAAGGCACTATTGACCCCAAAAATGATTCTCCTCGACAATACCTTTCCAACGGGCTATCACACGCCTAAAACAGAGATCTTATGCAAAAGTTACGACCTCGGGAAGTTGATGTACTAGCTTACCCAAATGGGGCCCACATGAATTTTGGCGCTTCATCTCCTAGGGTTAGGTTTTTGGATGTCTAGGGTTTTTTTCATTCTTGCTTATTGTAAAAATTCCTTCAGAGCCTCATTGTAACCTTCTTCTTGCGAATGCGCGCTGTCATCACATCTCTTCTCAGAGATAAGCCCCCACCATTCCAACAAGCTTGTTTCCACTGCATTTTACAACTTATTTCGTTATTGAATAGAAAACTAGTCTTACTGTATCTCTGTTATTTTGTGTTAAGCACCTATTAATAATCTGTATTCATTTCGTTCTTCTCATAAAATCTGGATTAGTGGTATCAGAGCGGTTTGCTCCTTGTCGTCTTAATGCATGTCCCCAACGAGGTCGGAGTACAAAGAGTTGGGTCTCGAGCTTGTTTCTCTTGAGGATAGAAGCTCTCGCACGCCCAAGCGACCTCCCATGGAAGGAGAAAATAAAGATGTCGAGACAGGAGATCCTTTCAAACTGCTGATTGAGGAAGCCCTCATGCAACAGAGGAATGAGATGATGGATAGTTTCATGCAAATCCTTCGATGACTACCAATAGGCGACGCATTTTCTTCGAACGGAGGTGTCGCCCTCTTCAAGGTACAAATAAACTTTGATATTCCTATATTTGAAGGTCAGATAGACACAAATTCCATAGACAAGTGGTTGAATCTACTAGAAGGGTATTTTTCTGTTCATAAATTTTCGAATAGAGAAAAGATTACTTTTGCTCTCCTCAAAGTCGTTCCCCATGTCAAAGATTGGTGGGAAACTTTCTGTGAGCAAAAGGAAACAGAG
>ML808898.1:129114-152156 GCA_009831015.1 Picea engelmannii
TATACCAAATGGACCACACTGCGGCAAGAAAGAGACCAAGCAGTGCCAGATTTCACAAATATCTTCCATACCTTGCGCACCAAGTTGGGTATCAAAGATTCAGAGTGACATTTGGTGCTCAAGTATCGTGGTGCTCTGCATAGGTACATCTAGATCGAAATGGAATTTTTGGACATCTCATCCTTGGGTGCAGCCTACTGATATGCCGTCAACATTGAGCAGAAGCTCAAACAAAAGATGCGGCAATTTGGGCCTGGGAACCCCTCACAAAAAAAGCCAGGAAAGGGCGGCCCCAACCCACCGAACAAAGGACAGAGAAAAGATGGACAGTATCAAGACAACTAGTACAAGCTGAAAGCAAAGAAGGACACCGGAAATACAAAGAAAGATAGCGGGAAGTGGTGTGACTTCCATAAGAGCCCTTGGCATAACACTGCTGACTGCTGCTCAAAGCAGTCGCTAGTGGTCGAAGTGAAAGCCTTTGAATCAGATGCAGATTCTGACTCTGAGATAGAACTAGAAAGGGGAAGATGGATAATTGACGCAAAACCCAGTGCCACCATTTCTACCACCAAGCTCTAGCCCGGTGAACCAGACGAGCCAGAAGAAGGAGAGCACCTCTTCCATTCACAGATGTGGGTAAAAGGCACCCCGCTGCACTTCATCATTGATAGAAGTAGCCAGAAGAACCTCATCTCAACAGAGGTTGTCAAGTGGCTGGCCCTTCCAACAATGCCACACCCACAACCCTACACCATTGGATGGCTCCGCTAAGGAAGCGATCTCCGCGTTAGCCAACAGTGTCGACTATCGTACGACATCAAGCCCTTCAAAGATGAGGTATCATGTGATGTTTCTCCTCTTGAAGTTTGTGATGTTCTTTTGGGCCAACCTTATTTATGGAAACTTCATGTTGTATATGAGTCTAGGCCTCTTAGTGTTATTATTACTTTGAACAGGAACTTGTATAGGATACCCAAGACAGTCACACCTAATGTTATTTCCTTGATCTCTGCTAAGCAATGCAGGAAGGTCATCTCTCAGACGGGGAAGTTTGTCTTCTTAGTGATTCACTCTTAGAATAAGAGAAAGATCGCAACCACATCCAGGGTCTCTACGGCTAACCTCTCCACATAGCAGAAGAAGGTAGATAAGGTAGTTGAAGAATACTTGGATATCTTATCCTCACCTACAGGGGTACCTCTGCACTGCTAGGTCAAGCACCCCATCGATCTGAACCCTGGTGCACCGCTGCCCAATGGGCCACTCTATCATCACTCTTTGTTAGAGAATGAGGAGATCAAGCGACAGATCCAAGAACTTCTCCACAAGGGGAACATCTTCCCCATCTCATCACCTTGCGAGAGACCAATCGTGCTGGTACAGAAGAAAGATGGAACCTGGCGACTCTGTATTGATTATCGAGCTCTGAATAAAATCACTATCAGAAACCGATACCCGATTCCATGAATCGATGACCTCCTTGATCAACTCATGGGGGCCAAATACTTTAGTAAGATTGATCTGAAGTCTGGCTACCATCAGGTCCCGATAGAACAGACAGATGTATGGAAGACCGCCTTCAAGTCAAAGGAAGGACTTTTTGAATAATTGGTCATGCCCTTTGGTTTGACAAATGCTCCAGCCACTTTCATGAGGATGATGGACGATATCCTGTGACCATTCACCAATACTTTTGTAGTTGTGTATTTGGATGAAATTCTAATTTACAGTAAGACTTGGGCCAAACACTTGCAGCATATTCAACAGGTTCTGCACACCCTGCGGCAACACAAGCTATATGCAAACCTAGAAAAATGCTCCTTCAACACGGACAGGGTCCATTACCTGAGCTACATCATTGATCAGCATGGCATACATGTGGATCCAGCCAAGATCCAAGTCATCCATGACCGGCCAGCCCCAACAACACTCACTGAGATTCGGAGCTTCTTGGGACTTGTTAATTTCTACCACAGGTTCGTGTTGGGTTTCTCCCATATTGCATGGGCCCTCAGCCAAATAAACAGGGGTGGTGGTAAGGCGAAATTTACGTGGGGCTAGTCCCAACAACAAGCGTTCGATGATTTGCAGCAACGCTTGTGCTCAACCCCAGTACTTTCACTACTAGACCTGCAACATCCCTTTGAGATCGAGACAGATTCTTCAGACTATGTTGTGGGCACCGTTCTCACCCAGCACAGCCACCCTATGGCCTATCATAGTGAGACACTGTCAGATATTGTCTGTAAGTAACCTACTTATGACAAAGAAATGTACTCCATTGTGAAAGCATGCCACCAGTGGAGACATTACATTCTTGGGAAGGAGACAGTCATCCACACTGATCATAAGCCACTGCAGTTCATGCAGACACAGAGAAACTGCAAAATGACTGCCATAAAAAGTGGTCCACATACTTGCAGCAATTCCACCTCAACATCAAGTATAAAACAAGAAGCACCAATCACATCGTTGATTGCCTCAGTAGACCGCCAGTCGCGGCACTCACCACGGTTCTAGACTCTTGCGGCCATGAGACATCTGGATGGCCCCAACTCTATGAGACAGACCCTGACTTCGCCACCACCTACCAAATGTTGGGTGAAAATGCAGTTGTCGATAATTTCCATCTTCAGGATGGGTTGTTGTGTCGCCTGGGCCATATCTTTGTTCCATCAAGTGAGCGAGCGAAGCTGATATGGGAATCCCACTACAGTCGGGTGGCAGGACACTTCAGCATGGAAAAGACAGTGGCAATGCTACAAAAACATTTCTACTAGCTGAAACTTCGACAGGAGGTCGACAAGTATATCAGGTCCTGCACTGCCTACGTTATTTCCAAACTGGCCACTAAGAAACAGGGCCTGTACACCCCTCTTCCTACTCCTAACAGGCCATGGGAATCCATCTCAATGGACTACATGTCGGGCCTCCCATCCACCAAGTGGGGAAATGACTGTGTTTTTGTGGTTGTTGATCACTTTTCTAAGATGGTGATTATGGTTGCCTGCAAGAAGAGCATCATAGCAGAGGCCACTACCAAGATCTTCTTTGAACGAGTCTGGGTACATTTTGGAATCCCACAAACCATTGTCTCATATTGGGATAGTCGATTTCTCAGCACATTTTGATCGATCCTCTAGTCACTGCTGGACACAAAGCTCACCAAATCTGTGGCCTTCCACCCCCAGACAGATGGCCAAACCGAGGTTGTAAATCAAATGATTGTGCATATCCTTCACATGTATAATTCAAAGAACCCTCGCACATGGGATGAGAGCCTTCCCTATGTCCAGCATAGCTACAACCGAGCCTTGCATAGTTCAACTGGCCACAACCCCTTTCAAGTGGGGTTGGGATTCCAACCATTGGGTCCCATAGATGTTGCACTTCCCCTTGCGGTCACCTCAACTGAATCATCTCCTGCTCCAACTGAAGCTGACAAAGCCACCTGGTTCATTGAGTGGATCCAGCACATCTGCCAATAGGTTCAATATATCCTACAAAAGTCTAATGACAAGTACAAACATCGCCATGATCAACATCGGGTGCTGCATAAGTTTCAGCTGGGCGACAAAGTTTGGTTGCACTTGCAGAAATAATGCCTTACAGGACCCCATTGGAAGCTTCACCCACTCCATTTTGGACTGTACACTATCACCAAGGCCATGGGGGATAATGCTTTTGAGCTCAACATTCCTCCTTTCCTTGCCCTGCACCCAATGTTCAATGTGGATCTCCTTTGCCCTTATTTCCCACCATTATTGGACACCTCAGAAGTAGCAGAACAACTGACACCAACAGAGCTCAACCTCGATTGCATACAATAGGCATCCAATGATCAGATTTTGGACAGAAAGATCAAGGGCACTCGACAACAAAGGATCCATCTTTATCGAGTCGTCAAAGCAGGGCAACTCCTGCACCAAGGCAAGTGGCTCACCCGGGGCCAAATTCAGCAGAAATTTCCTCATCTAATGGGGGACCTCAATGCAATGGAGACCATTTCTTCCTAAGGATGGAGGATTGATCCAGATGGATATCAGTGGCCACCCACCTTTTCCAACTGGATCAAAACAATTTTTTGACATTTTTGGCAATTTACTATTTTTAGCAGTTTTTACTTCCAGGGCCATTTTGAGGGCCTAAATGAAGGTTTTTTGGTATCGATCTCCTAAATGATATCCAAAGGCATGATTGAGCCCCCAAAATGAATCTCCTCGATGATAAATTTCCAACGGGCTATCACACGCCTAAAACAGAGATCGTATGCAAAAGTTACGACCCCGTGAAGTTGATGTACTAGCTTACCCAAACGGGGCCCACATGACTTTTGGCGCTTCATCTCCTAGGGTTATGTTTTTGGATGTCTAGGGTTTTTGGAATTCTTTCTTATTTTAAAAAGGCCTTTAGAGCCTCATTGTAACCTTCTTCCTGGGAATGCGCACTGCCGTCACATCTCTTCTCAGAGATAAGCCGCCACCATTCCAGCAAACTTGTTTCTGCTGCATTTTACATTTTCAACTTATTTCATTATTGAATAGAAAACCAGTTTTACTGTATCTCTGTTATTTTGTGTTAAGCACCTGTTAATAATTTGTATTCATTTCATTCTTCTCATAAAATCTGGATCATGTATCTAGACAACGTAATCATGTATTCAAAGAACAAAAAAGAACACATCCAACACTTAACTCAAATTTTCGAAAGGTGTAGGAAATATGGTATATCCTTAAATCCAAAGAAAACCATTTTCGACGTCGAGGAAGGTAAGTTTTTAGGTCATATTATATCCCAAGAAGGTATTCGCGTAGACCCAAAAAGGATTAAATCCATAGCTCAACTCTCGTTGCCCCATAAAAAGAAAGCTATGCAATCCTTTTTTAGGCAAATAAATTTTGTGAGGAAATTCACTCCCGATTTCACGAAAATCATCAAACCCTTACAAAATATGATTCACAAAGATGTCGAATTTAAGTGGGATGATGAACGAAAGGATGCTTTCAGCAATATTAAAAATGCCATATCCTAGGCCCCTCTTCTACGAAGTCCTGACTTCAATCAGGATTTCTTCCTCTATACTTTCGCCTCCGACCAGTCGTTAGCTATAGTATTGACTCAAAAGGATGATGAAAACAGTGAAGCTCTAGTGTTTTTCATGAGCACTAATATCCAGGGAGTCGAGCTTAACTATCCTGCTGTTGAAAAACAGGCCTATGCGGTATACAAGGCAGTAAAACACTTCAGGTCTTACATCCTCAAGAACCACACCAAAGTGATTGTGCATCACCCTGCAGTTTGATCCTTGTTTACTCAACAAGAGATGGGGGAAAGAAGAGGGAACTGGATGGAATTAGTCCAAGAATTTGATCTAGATATAAAACCTGCCAAACTTGTTAAGGGGCAAGGGTTGTGCAAACTCATAGCTGAAGCCCAAGACCAAGAAAATGAATATTCCTGATGGGAGAATGAAATGGAATTATGGTTTGGTGAAGCTTCATACATTTCCCCAGGGTCCGAGTCTTGGTATAAGAATCTGAAATACCTCCTACACCATGGGGCCTGCCCAGAAAATCTCAACCCTAGGGAAAGGAGATCTCTTAGGTTAAAATCTGCACAATACTGCCTCATAAATTCGATCTCTTCTGGATTAATTATGATGGAGTACTCTTAAGATGTCTCAAATGTGAAGATGTAGACAAAGTCCCGAAGGAACTCCATGATGGCCCTACCAGTGGGCATTTCGCAGGAAATACCACTACTCATAATATATTGAGAGTTGGTTATTATTGGCCCACCCTATTCAAATATGCCCATACCTATGCCATAAACTGTAAAACTTGTCAAGTAAGCATCGGGAGGGAGAAGAGATCGATAATCCCACTCTAGCCAGTGATTGTCTCTTGGCCTTTTGAGAAATGGGGGTTAGATATCATAGAAGAAATCACACCAAGATCTTCAAAACAACACAAGTACATTCTGATTGCCACTAATAACTTCACAAAATGGCCAGAGGCTATCCCTTTGACTCATGTAAACGAAAAAGTGGTGATCTGATTCATAGAGAAACAACTAATCATGAGATTTGGGGTCCCTTCTGTCCTATTTTTTGATAATGTAGCTTACTTCTCTTCCACCCGACTGACGGAGTTTTCTTTGGACAAAGGAATCATAATTAGGTACTCTGCAAATTATTATCCATAGGGAAACGAGGTGGCATAATCGACCAATAAGAACCTAGTAAGAATAATAAAGAAGACGGTTGCAAATAACCAAAGGAATTGGCATAATCTACTCCATAACACTTTTTGGGCCAATAGGTTCACACCCAAAGAAGCCACAGGAAATTCCCTGTACTTCCTAGTGTACAAACATGAAGCTATTCTTCCAAATGGGCTTTATCTTCCATTTCTTCAACTAGCCCAAGATTCCAACGGGGATCCCTCGTTGGTCATACAACAAAGAATTGATACTCTATTCATGCTAGAAGAGGAGAGAGAAAAGGATAAGTCGAAATTCATATCTCACCAGTAGATAGTGAAAAGGTGGTTTGACGAGCACAAGGCCAGAGAGAAGGATTTAGAAATAGGATACTTAGTACTGAAATGGGACACAGAAACTGAGCCCAAAGGGAAGCATTCTAAGTTTTAGAATCTATGGCTTGGACCTTTCCAGGTGGTTACGAAGATTGGGGAGGGCACTTATTGGTTACAAAATCTGAGGGGGGAACCTGATGCCCTGTCAATAAATGGCCAATCCCTCAAAAAATATTTCCAATAAAATAATAATAATAAAAAAAGAGGGGGGCACCTTGTTTTAGTTTTTTCAGGATTCCAAAATACTTTTCCTTTTTGGTTTCCTTTTGCTTTCTAGATTTATGCACTTTTGAAATTTGTTTTTAGCGGGACAATGATTGACCTTAAGTCGGTGACATAGCGAACTATGTTCCGAACTCATCGCTCACATACCAGCCGAAGCATGAATGATGAACAAAGATTCTGCGTTCGTCCAGTGAGTCGCCATTTATTGAGCACTCAACACACCCTAAAAAGTCTACATAAAATTTCACTTTTTGGTTACCACTTGATCTTTTGGCATTGTCTGATATGGAAAATGTGTCCTTTTCTTATCATGTTTGTTTCTCATCAAATATTTAAAATCTTGCTTGGAAATGTGAAAATCATCAACTTAAAAGACTAATATCTAAATTAGAGAAATGACAGTCAAGTTTTTCCGGGACATTCTTAAGTAGTTCAGCATCGGGAAGGATTAAATGTGAAAGAGAACACTAGACAGAACCAAAGTTTCTGAGCCCCGATCTTCGTTGGCATCGGCAGACACAAAATTTATTTTGTGACAAGCACCACCAAGAATGTCATCAATGACTGATCGATTCGGCATCGATGAAAGGTTAAAAGAATAAGCATTGAACGAAAGATGAAATAATAAGTGCCTACCTCCGAGACATTTTTGGCATCGAAATTTTTTAAGGAGGATACCAACGGAAACATACATGAGGATATCGTCGATTTTCGATCTACCCACTAACGAGATGACACGATGGGACATTTTTTCTCTGAGATATGCTAGATACGACGCATTTAAAGGTTAATTAATTATAGAATCTCACACTAACTACTAATTCGTGCACAAATCAAAGGACTTTTGGGACCTTCCAATACAATGATTTTTTCCCCCCCACGCCTCCACCATCAACCCACGTAGAATTTATTTGCAGATTTTTGGCAGTAGATTGTTTTGAATTTCACCCATTACTCGTATTAACTGGTTGATACCACTGGTAGGATCTCTCTCGCTATATTCTTTAAGTCATTGAAAATAGGGTTATTTTGTGAATGAAGGAATCTGGATCATCTAGAGGAGCGAAATGAGTAGTCCTTGGATAACTTCCAAGGTCCAGTGAGTATAAAAACAACAAGTTAGCAAGTGTTACAGGTATGTACTGGTCTATGGATGTTTTATGCTTCATTTCATACACTTTATCCAATGTCACCCTGCACACCTTCCTGAAGATTGTTTCTGGTTGCAGGAACGATGCCTTCGAAGAAACCCACCACCAGGAAATATTTGAGAGATCCAAAGATATAGGAACCAGAGGTGGGAGAAGGGTCCTCCCCAGCAGTGGCAAGACAATTGGAATTTTCTCCAAAACTGGTGCCCGTCATCAAAACCGCCACCAAAAAATATTTCAATCAGCCCCCGACCTTTGGAGACATAGAGGCGAACATTGGGACCAAGAAAATATTCCCATGCTAGGAATAAATTTTCAAGAATATTAAGCGGGAAGAACTCCCCGAATATACTCTGCACAACGATCTTGATACAAGAAGACTCGATGATGAATTCCTTCTGAATGTCCGAAAGGTGTATTTACACATGGTGGCAAGCAGGACTCCAGTATTTCCCTGCATTGAACTCCTGAAATGGCTTATTGATCAAACTGACACACAAAAATGTTTGGTTAAAAACGACAAGGACGGGTGTGTCAGTGTTTTCCTTCCATTAAAAGTGCAGAATTTTTACAAGCTCAGAGAAAGGAAAGAGCGGTTGAATAATGATTTTTTTTTTATCTTCTATGAAAAGCATGATACCGGTAAGGCGATGGCTTCCTGGTGGAGAAAGGATAAAAAATTCACCAATCAGACCTCCAGATGGCCAACCTTAGAGATCCTTACATCTATCTAATGGCTCTTCTCTGCATATTGCATGGGGAATAATATTGCTTCAGGTTTTCAGAAGCTTGGATGCCTCTAGCATATATCGTGGCCATTTCTAGAATAGGTTTCAACTGGGGTGCGATCATCTCCAGACAGATGAGAACTTTCATACAACAAGCTCAAACGCTGAAAGAGGGAGAAACCCTATCCTTTTACATGCAATCTTATCTTTTGGACATCGTCTCTGCCAAAAATGATTTCATTGGAATGAACTTAAATGGGTACACCTCAGAGCTCTCGTTCCATGTTTATTTTGGCATCCTGTGGGAGAACAGGGACACGAAATCATATTCTCTCATCTGTGACCATTTTATCGCACACATTTACTTGTTGGTATTTAAAAGGGAATGTACAAGGTTGTCAAACGTAGCCAAAAAGATTATATCGAAGGTTTTCCACTAGTATTTGGATGAGCGTGACACCTACATAAGGGTTTTCGGCGCCATCAAGGCACCTCATATGCTACTTGTCTATGTCCTTGACTGACTGATAGTAGGGGAAATATGTTATCAGACCATCCTGTAAGGGTACAATGTTGCTCTGGTAAAGGATAAGAAGCGATCCTTCATACCTTATGGGTTTCATGTTGGTTTCTACATGGTGAAAGAAACAACTTAGGCCAAGCAAGAAGGGTTAAGCCAATTGGAGTTTCAATTCCAGACTAGCCGCTTTCGTAAGCACGACCCTAAAGGTTTAGTTCTAAACCACACATCCCAAGTATCGTCCTACTGTCCATACGCCCATGACAAATTTGATTATGATATATTCACCAAAAATTTTCAAGACTGGAATGAAGTGGTCACAAGGATAACAGACCCCAAGGAAACTAGATTCAAGGCTATGAGTTGGGATGAGAAAGAATAATTCCTTGAACAAACAATTTAGGAGACCATCAAGACCAGAGAAGAAATGACCTCAGTAGAAGCGGTGGGATCACGCAAGGGAGTCACTGGAGCAGTGGATACCTCCCAGTTAGCCTCGATACTAGACATAGATCTCTCTAAGGTTCGAAATGTCCAGGGGGTGGGGGGGGGCTCATCTATCAACAGGCCCAACAGATAATGAAGGAGATGCAAGACAACCCATAGCTCATTGTAGTGCTGAAATGTCTGATTGAAAGTCCAGAAGAAAGCCCAGCCGGGGTGAGCGAACCTGATTCCATAAACCCTGGTAGTAACAACAAGTCTAATAACACTTATTCCATAAGGTCGTCGGTCAGACTGATGGTAGGAGAGACGATTCAACCAGAGGCAGGATGGGTCTCAGTTAGAGCAAGCATGCCTAATCCTTTGAGTGAATTTATAAATATATATAGCAATGATGAGAGCCCGAAGATGTCTCTCGGGACCCCTGTGCAAATCCAAGAAGAAAAGGGACCTGAGAAGGCTTCTTTTCCTGATCTAGAGGTCCATATTGAGGAAATCCCACAAAAGGAAAAAGAAACCGAAAATGTTCCCGATACAAAGAACCCCAAAGCGCCGGAGACCCGAGCTGACGAATTGAAGGGTAAGTCGGAACTAGACAAGCCAAAAGGAGGATCCCCACAAAAGAAAGTTGGTGATACAACTGCCCATGTGCAAGTGAGTATCGGGTATTTTCCTGAATTCTCTGTTTCTCTTGATACTCAGATCCATGATAAGAAATAGGCAGAGGTCGATCCCTCAGAGTATAATGAGAAAGTTTAAGAACATGACCTGGAACAAGTATACAACGCTGGAAATCTGGTAAACACACTTACATGGGGTGATCAACAGATTCTCAAATCGGTGGACGAGGTGGCCGATATCTATGTGATCTCCTATGATCGAAAGAAGAGGGCTATCGTCCAAAGAACCATGAAGAAAAGGTGAATCATGTTGGATCGCTTTGTTCTCATCACCATAGAGGAGGATTTGATAAACACAAAAAATCCCAGAACATCCATGCTCATTGAAATGGGGATGGAGAATTCGGATGCCACCCTAGACAGAGCTAAACAAGATGAAAAATAATTGGTCGTCGCCCTGAAGGAGCTAGATAATTTGTGCCATTTGGTTGAATACTATAAGGGCACCACTCAGACCGCAGTTTATATGAGAAGTGAGTTGGAAGAAACTTAGAACATGTTCACACACAAGTGACACCTATTCACTGCAAAGATAGCCAAGCTCTAGGAAGACACTCTCATGGAACTCGCAACATGCAAGGATATGGAGCGATGGAATGAAAGGGTGCAACAATCCATAGAAATACTTGAATGCATCAATGCAGTCCAGCGGGGCTGAGATAAATAAGAACACGACATCCGAATGTTGGGAAAAAACAGTCTTGATCATATGAAGTGATCAACTGAGTACTGGGCTAAGATGTCCGAGGAACCACACAGACAAATTCAAAAGAAATGGGGAAAATGCGAGAAACATTTGGGTAAAATCAACGAAGCAATGAAGGATATAGGACTCCCCGAGTTCGGAAACCTCGACAACTTCATCGACTTATGCAACATAGCCGGATCACATGCCAAGAAAGACTCACTATGGGCCGAAGAACTAGATAAGGTGAATGATACGTCACTAAGACAAGTGCAAATATTTATGGAACATCCAATGAAGGCTCAAACCGTGCTACAACAGTTAAACACCAGTCTAGTGAAGTACCGTGCGCATGCAGTGGAGATCAGAGGATTCTATGCGCCTCCGATGGAACAACATCGATTTCCATGGGCTCAAACCTGCGATGATCTGTTGATCAGTTGGTCCGAGTATGAGAAAAGTCATCCTTTCAAAGAACTATCTTGAGTTGACTGTTAAAGAAATTGTTAAAAGATGGTGCCATGTGGCATATTTTTCTTTTCTTAAACTGCACTTAGCCGTTGTTTTCAGTTGAAATTTAGATTATAAATAAAGACATCGACCAATTAGTTAGAGGTTGATGGTTGTGGTAAGAACTCTTTCTTTCTGGTTGTTAAGAATTATTTTGAAGATGCTTTGAATTGAGAAGTCCTTCTTGACCAAAGACAAGTTATTTTCATCAACTGCATGTGTGATTGGATGTGGAGAAGAACTATTTCCTATCATGTTTCATGAATGATGTTGTAATGAGTAAGAGCAATTAATTCCGTTGGCAAGTTATCTGGTGCAATGTTTTGTTGTTCTTTTCTTTAATGATGAAGATGAATCATTGTGTTATTATGTGATGAATGGTCTTGGTATATGAATTATTTTTCTTGCCATTATCTCATTGCATATGTGTTTTATTTCTGGTAGTAGTATCTCAGACAGTAATTGGATGCTTACATGGCTAATGTATTAGTACTAGGCATGTGGTATAAAATTGTTGTATGCATGCTTGAGCAACAGGTTATCCCAAGTTCGACCTCTTCCCCTTAGTTAAGATTAATTCCATTTTTGTTGCCAAGTTGTTTTATGCTGGCTTACATCTGATATTGGTCCCACCCAAGAGAAAATATACCAAAGAGAATAGTCCAAGCTGAAGGAAGAGCCTTCACAAGAAAATGTAAATCCCATCGATAATTTGGCCAGATCGCAAGATCTGGGTAACCATTCCACTATTAAACGTTGCAGAGTATAATTGGGCCTCGGTGGCAGGTTTGGTTCCTACTGTTCAATCAAGGAATTTAAGGCCCATCAACACATAGCACATCAAGATTTTGTTGGTTATGAATTAATAACCAAAGTAAGTAAAGGGGTATGACCTAGTTATAGAAATGAATGCCAATAAAGAGAGGCATGGTTGAGAACATGACATGATTATATATGGAAAGGCTATAGTGCCACACAGGTATCCAATGAACTTCCTACTTATAACTAATTTTTGGACTATAAACTTTTTGCTAACACTGAGGAGAACCACAAAAGTTTATTCTTGGTGTAGTGTTCGGGTCAAAAAGGAAGGCATCCAAATGGTTGAGAAAGCAATAGGAAGTGTACGGATGATGTGTCGAGACATTAGCCAGACTTTGTAATTTACCATGGTGGGATGCATGACTTAGAAAAAGGGAATTCTGAAGCCAATTTCAAGGTGCATTGAATAGTATGCATGAATAGATCATGAAAGTGTGAAAGTGGTAGATTTGCACTCATGCATGCTAAAATAGAGTTGTGTACGCTTGAAGGAATTATGGAATTCCTTTTGGGGAATGCATGCAATATTATATTTTATATAAATGATTATGATAACAAGCGAAGTGTTAATATTATTACTAACTCCCAAAGTTGAGAACATTTCAGCAGTTGTTAGATATTGCAACGAAAGAGTTGTAAGTTAAAGTAGTCACATGAGGATGGAATATAGAAAATATTTGTTAGGAAAACAAAGTAATGAACATAGTGATGGATAGAAGAAACAAAATCTTTGTTTATGATAATGCATGTGCAAGGAATGATAATCTCATTCCAATTAATAAATGAATTGATAGAAAATGATTGAATTGTTAAGTATAAACAATTATAAGATCACTTTGTGACCTTTTGTAAATATTACAATAAAAGTATATTGTACATGAAATACTAACAATCTGTTTGGATGAATACATGATGAGAGTATGGAAGGAAAAGTGGTCTCAAGTATGGAACTGCTGAAAGCCATAATAAACATTGATGCATGTTGCTCCAACAACCAATAAATTATGAAATGAAATCTCATACTTGGGGAAATTTTTAATTTCCTTATAAAAATAATTTGAATTTATAAAGGAAATTGTTATGATATTAGCTTATGTTGACTGTATGTGTGTGATATGGATGAGATGATGTTTATTGAAGCTGGAATGCTTGGAAAGAAAGGATATTGTTTGGACGCTAGAGCCCTATGATTTCCATAGAATGTATACCCTTAGTGGGAGCTTGGTAAGATATGGTGCTCTCCTTGTGTGTGAAATCCTTAGCAAGATGGATCATTGAAGGACTATGTAGCGGTGAAGGGAGTCATGATACTGGAAGGGGGATGCAGGAGCATCATTCAAAGCCAAAATCGCATGCGTAGCCAAAGGAATAGCTAGATGCGCAGATGAAAAAAAGAGAGCACGTTTTTATGAAAACATTTTGAATTTGAAATTGAAGCATTAATGTAATAAGCTAGGGGAAGCGTACTTTCATTTATGTCTTGGAGATATGAACAGATCTGGAGAAATTACTCTCATCTGTTGGATGTAATAGGAATTTAAGTTTGTTAATGTAAAGTAGCTAGATATGAATGTTAGATTAGACAGTTTAGAAGTGTAGGAGGGAAAACAGATATAGACACCCTCACCCTTGTATCATTGTAACAGAGAACAATATTATCATTTAGATTTGATAAGCTGTAGAGATGTAGCAGAGAGTTGTAGAGAAGAATCCATGTACAGGAGCACTTGATTTTATATATGAATCTTTGACTCAACTTTCATGGTGTTATGATGCTTACTGTTTACATTTGTTAAATGGTATGTTTATAGTTGTTTTGTTTCTCTGTTATGCATTTATCTCAATGCTGTGTTGTATGTATGATTTCATGTTGAATATATGAAGTCTGAGAGAGAAGTAGAATGAGTTTCAATTGTTTCTCTTCCTGAGAATTCCTGCAAGGAGTGCAGTGAACGTCCGTAAGGTGTGCATTGATGAGGGTCTGAGTTTTATCTCAGAAAGCTCAGGAGAGATATCGTTGTTCTCATACTCACAGAAGTGCAAGAGAAGCACAGAGTTGTGCAAGGTGTGCACAGGCTGGTGGAAGTCTTAGAACTTATCAACCAAGGGGAAAATTGAAGGACTACTGTTTCAAAGAGTGCACAGGGTCAAAGACTCAAATAACTAGAAGTTATTTGAAAGTTGTCGCAAGGAGTGCTAGCAGGATTCATTTTTGGAGGCTTGAGTTTGCAAGTGAAAGCTCAGAAGGGATAACACCTTTGACACTTCAAAGGGAGACAAAGATCGAAACCGTCACATAGAAGTTAAGTTCAGAAGGGAGAACACTCAGTCATTGGCCAGAATTCATTGAGGAGTGAATCGGACAGTCAAAATTCTCAGTGGAGAGCTCGCGAAGTCGCGAGGACTATAGGATCCAGTGGAGCCATATGGACGGTGAGAGGCCTTCGTGAAGGAAGTGGCGAAGTTGCAAGAGTCATTGGATCTTGCAGAGTTGCAAGGTGGTTAGAGGCTGGTGAAACCCATCACCCAAGATGAGAGGATCGATATGAGCCATTGATCTCATTTCAACCCACGTCATTGGATCATTTCGCAAACTCGGGGTTCGTGAGGTTGGAGGCCAGACCAAATTCTTGGTTTGCGCAAAGTTTCGAGTTGCGAGGAGAAGGGAAGGAGATCCAGACCATTGGATCCAAGCCACGGGAGAACCACTGGATTAGAAACTTCATGTGGTATCGCGTATCGCGAACCGAGGGTTGAAAAAAATGGATTTCGACTGCAGAAGTCACGAGGTGTCAAGAGCCGAGGGCTCATGTGAACAAGTGGCACATCTGTTAGGTGGGGACCGCATGATTGAAAGGTGGTGTAACAACAAGTGCCCAGAGAAAGGTGCAAGCAGGTGAAAGGTGGTGGACACACGTCACCTGGGAAAGGAGTCAAATCATTGTTGACTTATCGCATCTCGTGGATTCACAAAGGATGAGCACGAGGGCTCAACACTCCAACTCATGAAGTCCCGATTTGCAAGTAGTGCTAGTTACTTAGCCTAGCTGGTGGTTATGTGTGGGAGGTGATAACAAGGAGGAACCATACCTGTATCGTTATCTTGGGTATCAGAGGATTGGAAAAGAGGAGTTGAGGGTCTTTGACTCACGAACTCATGAGTTGCGAGTTGCGAAAAGCGCTTGCGCCAAGGCCTGGTTGTGGTCGCATGGTGATGTAATTCTCGCGCCTGGTGTTAAGTTACACAGGGCAAGTTTTCATAAAATACCTGTGGATTCATTGAAGGTTCCAAAAGGAAACCAAAGGAGCCGCTTTGGCTTGAGAAGAATTAGAACGATCATGTGTGGATCTTGGCCTGAGGGTTGGGGGTCTGCGTTGCGTCAAGTGGTATAAGAGCCTAGAACAAATTATTTTCTTTATGTAGCAAAGAGAAGGGAGAAAATTTTGCAGCCATGCCACTGAGAAGAAGAGACAGGAAAATGCCTGATCCAACAGAGGAAAGAGAAATGTCGAGAAGAAGAGACAGAAAAATACATGATCCAGCAAGGGAAAGAGAGATGCATGAATTAAATGCTAGGCTTGATGCTATGGAGACAACAAAAAGGCACACAGTCGACATTGGGGATATCAGTGAGACTGAAAGTGAAAATGAAGCTGGAAACAAAGAAGTTGGAGTCGAAGATGCTTCCAAAGAACGCCTATTTAGGGTTGTTGCAAGGATAGGTGCTAGAGAAAAAATTGACATTCCAATGTATGAGGGAAACTTGGATGTTGAAAAACTTCTAGGCTGGATTAGAGCTCTAGACAAATACTTCGACTATGAGGATGTCGAGGAAGATAAGAAAGTAAAACATGTTGTTACCAGACTTAAAGGGCATGCATCACTGTGGTGGGATGAACTGCAGGCTGACAGACGTTGCAAGGGAAAGCAGAAAATCAAAAGCTGGGATAGAATGGTTGCAAAAATGAAAGCCAAATTTATACCCAGGGATTATCAAATCACTCTGTTTCAGAGGATGCAGAATTTGAGATAGAAGCTGATGTCAGTGAAATAATACACTGAAGAATTTACAGGATAAACATCAGAGTAGGTCATCGGGAAATCAATGATGAAAAAGTTGCGAGGTACATGAATGGTTTGCGATATGACATTTAAGATGAGATGAGCTTGTTGACCATTCAAAATGTGGAAGATGCTTATCATATAGCTTTGATAGCTGAAGAGAAGTTGAGTTGGACGCAAGGTCAAAGAGGTCGAGGTAGAAATCAAGACAGAGGAAAAACAATTGCCCAAGAAAGAACTCAGAGACCTAAAGAAGAGGGAAAGAAACCTAAAACTCAACCTGAAAGAGGAGGAAGCTCACAGGGAAGGCAGTATGCTGATAGAAATACTTTTCCTCGAGCCAGAAGAAGAGGAAGAGGTAGGGGAGGTGAAGTGAAATGCATTGTCTGTGGAAAAATCAAACATAAATCCTATGAGTGTCTATATAGTAAGAAAGATGGTGGTGAAACTCACATTTTCGAAGCTTAAGGACAGAATGTTGAGGCATAAGATGTTGAGGGCGGAAGATCTTTGATGATGAGGAAAGTTCTCTTGAAGCCAGAGGAGGCAGAGAACCCAACCCAAAGAAACAGTTTGTTTCAAACTTCTTGCAAAACTAAGGGTAGGGTATGCAAAGTCATAGTGGACAGCAGTAGCACAAATAATCTTGTATCTACAGAGACGGTAGAAAAACTGGAACCGGAGACTGTTGCACATCCAAGCCCATACAGAGTTTTGTGGCTACAAAAAGGACATCCGGTAAATGTCACTAAACAATGTTTAGTTGAATTTAAAATAGGAGGGTATAAGGATGAAATATTATGTGATGTCATTCCCATGGATGTTTTTCATCTATTGTTGGGAATACCATGGAAATATGACAGAAATGTGGTTTATGATGGGAGAAAGAACACGTACACCCTGGAGAAAAATGGTAGGACTCACATGTTGCTGCCAATTAAGGATAAAGAGGTGAAAACAGGGATGAACAACACTGTACTTCTCATGAGTGGGAAGGAACTTATTAATGAGGTTAAGAAGAAGGGAGACACACAATTTTTTGTGGTCAGGAAGCCCAAAATTGTTTTGACCAGTACAAGAATAGATGATTTACCAGAAGAAATTCAGGAGTTGCTGGGAGAGTTTGTTGATATAATAGTGGATGAACTACCTTGTTCGTTACCACCTATGAGGAGTATAAGTCATCATATCGATCTTATACCTGGAGACAGTTTACCGAACAAAGCAGCATACAGATTAACGCCGCAGGAAAATGAATAAGTTAAGAGACAGGTCCAAGACTTAATGGACAAAGGATTGATTAGAGAAAGCTTGAGTCCATGCACTGTTCCGATAGTGCTCATCCCAAAAAATATGGGGGCTGGAGAATGTGTACAGACTCAAGGGAAATCAATAAGATTACCATCAGATACAGATTTCTATTGCCAAGGATGGATGACTTGATGGATTGCTTGAGTGGAGCAAAGTGTTTTTCAAAGATTGATTTGAAAAGCGGGTATCATCAAATTCGAATGAGAGAAGGTGATGAATGGAATATAGCATTCAAGATGATTGAGGGGATGTATGAATGGCTTGTCATGTCATTTGTCTATACTTTCATGATATTGATGAATGAAGTCTTGAAGGATTTCATAGGGAAATTCGTCATTGTATATCTTGACGATATATTAATTTTCAGCAAGACAGAAGAAGAACACTTAAAAAATTTAGCTACAGTAATGAGAATATTACAGTAAGATAAATTGTTGATCAATGTGAATAAATCATCATTTATGAGGACATAACTCATTTATTTGGGTTTTGTTATCTCTGCAAATCAGTTGAAGATGGATCCAGAAAAGATAAAGGTGATTAAGGATTGGCCATCACCGAAGAACGTGTTTGAAGTTCGAAGCTTCCATGGTTTGGTTAGATTCTATAGGAAATTCATCCAAAAATTCAGTGGAATTAGCGCACCAATGATGGATATGGTGAGCAAAAGACATAAATATTTTCACTAGATGGAGGAAGCAAAGAAGAGTTTCAACCTGTTGAAGAAGAAGATCACTGAGCAACCAATTCTGGTTTTGCCAGATTTTAACAAGACATTCCAGGTCAGGTGTGATGCGAGTGGATTTGCAATTGGAACGGTCTTGAGCCAAGACAACAGGTCGGTCGCATATTTCAGTGAAAAACTGAATGAAGCGAAGATTAAGTACTCTATGTATGACAAGGAATTCTACATAGTCATAGAAGCACTAAAGAAATGGATACATTATTTGGTTCTGAAGGAGTTTGTTTTGTACAACGATAATCATGCTTTGCAATTCGTGACTCAACAGGAGAAGTTGAACCAAAAACATTCTAAATGGGTTGAATTCATGCAGAATTTTACTTTTGTGACTAAGCATATTTCTGGAACTGCTAACAAAGTTGTTGATGCTTTGAGCGGGAAATGTTTGCTTATGTAGGAATTCAGAGTCAAGACTTTGGGTTTTGATAACCTCAAAGAAATGTACAAGGATGATCCAGACTTCAAAGAGGCATATGAGGCATCTGAGAATCCAATTCTCAGAGACATAAGCCAATGGACTAAATACATGATCCAGGATGGATTATTATTCAAAGGCAATCAACTATGTATTCTGAAATTCTCCATAAGGGAGAATTTGCTGAAGGAAAAACACAGTGGAGGATTGGCCAGACACTTCGGTCATGATAAAACGTTCTCAAAGTTGAACAACTCATATTATTGGCCAGGGATGAGAACAAATGTTAAGAAATTTGTGGATAGATGCAGAATTTGCCAGCACACGAAAGGGAAAAGGAAAAACACAGGGTTATACCAATCATTACCCATACCTGAAAGGCCGTGGGATGCAGTGAGCATGGATTTCATATTGGGACTGCCAAGGACACAAAGAGGATATGATTCGATTTTTGTGGTAGTCGACCGATTTTCAAAGATGGCACATTTCATACCATGCCAGAAAACCAGCGATGCAACTCATATTGCGAACCTATTTTTCAAGGAAGTTGTCAGACTTCATGGCTTGCCAAAGAGTATCATGTTTGATCAAGATACCAAGTTCGTAGGACATTTCTGGAGGACCTTATGGAAAAATTTGGGGACAAATTTGTCTTTCAGCTTAGCATATCATCCTCAGATGGATGGACAGACAAAGGTCGTAAATAGGAGCTTCGGAGATTTGCTGAGGAGCTTAGTGACTGAACACCACAGTCAGTGGGATCACATTCTACCACAAGCGAAATTCGCTTACAATGATTCACTCAATAGAAGTATAGGGCAAAGTCCATTCTAGATTGTATATGGAATGTAGCCAAGGGGAGTTTCTGAATTGAAAGATGTAGAACAAGTTGAATTCAGGAGTGCTAGTGCAGAGGAATTTGCAGAAGGAATGAAGGAGCTTCATAGCCAAATCAAGGATAGATTGCAGAGTTCAAGTCAAGAATACAGGCGAAGAGCAGATCAACAAAAGTGAGAACTTCAATTTGAAGTTGGTGATCTAATTCTTGCGCATCTGAGGAAGGAGAGGTTCCCAAGGGGAACATATAACAAACTGAAGATGAAAAAGATTGGACCATGCAAAGTCATAAGGAAATTTGGGGCAAATTCATATGAGCTTGAATTACCCGATGGGGTTAGAATCTCACCGATATTCAATGTTGCAGATTTGTACACTTACAGAGCTGAAGATGCAGGAGCAGAAGATGAGAAAGAAGAAGTTCAATGGGAGAAACAAATGCCTGTAGCTAAAAATCCACAGACGGAAATCATAATTGACAAGAGGATTAGCAAAAAGACTAGGAGAAAGGAGTATTTTGAATACTTGGTCAAGTGGAAGGGACATCCAGTTGAAGATGCCAGTTGGGAGGATGAAGCAGCAATTCAAAAGCATGGACATACAGTGCAAGAGCTCATGAATAGGAGTTCATGAAAATTTTCAAGCGAGGGAGTATGATGCAGGAGCATCGTACAAATCCAAAAGCACGTGCCTAGCCAAAGGAACAACTAGATGCGCGGATAAAAAAAAAGAGCACGTTTTTATGAAAATGTTTTGAATTTGAAATTGAAGCATTAATGTAATAAGATAGGGGAAGCGTAGTTTCATTTATGTCTTGGAGATATGAACAGATTTGGAGAAATTACTCTCATCTGTCGGATGTAATAGGAATTTAGGTTTGTTAATGTAAAGTAGGTAGATATGAATGTTAGATTAGACAGTTTAGAAGTGTAGGAGGGAAAAAAGATATATACACCCTCACCCTTGTATCATTGTAACAAAGAACAATATTATCATTCAGATTTGATAAGCTGTAGAGATGTAGCAGAGAGCTGTAGAGAAGAATCCATGTACAGGAGCACTTGAGTTAATATATGAAGCTTTGACTCAACTTTCATGGTGTTATGATGCTTACTGTTTACATTTGTTAAATGGTATGTTTACAGTTGTTTTGTTTCTATGTTATGCATTTATCTCAATGTTGTGTTGTATGTATGATTTCATGTTGAATATATGAATTCTGAGAGAGAAGTAGAATGAGTTTCAATTGTTTCTCTTACTGAGAATTCCTGCAAGGAGTGCAGTGAACATCCACAAGGTGTGCGTTGACGAGGGTCTGAGTTTTATCTCAGAAAGCTCAGGAGAGATATCGTTGTTCTCATACTCGCAGAAGTGCAAGAGAAGCATAGAGTCGTGCAAGGTGTGTGTAGGATGGTGGAAGTATTAGAACTTATCAACCAAGGGGAAAATTGAAGGACTATTGTTGCAAAGAGTGCACAAGGTCGAAGACTCAAATAACCAGAAGTTATTTGAAAGTTGTCGCAAGGAGTGCGAGAAGGATATATTTTTGGAGGCTTGAGTTTGCAAGTGAAAGCTCAGGAGGGATAACACCTTTGAACACTTCAAAGGGAGACGGAGATCGAAACCTTCACATAGAAGTTAAGTTCATAAGGGAGAACAATCAGTCATTGGGTAGAAGTCATTTAGGAGTGAATCGAGAGGTCATAATTCTCCATGGAGAGCTCGCGAAGTCGCGAGGACCGTAGGATCCAGTGGAGCCGTATGGATGGTGAGAGGCCTTCATGAAGGAAGTGGCGAAGTTGTGAAAGTCGTTGGATCTTGCAGAGTTGCAAAGTGGTTAGAGGCTCATGAAACCCATCACCCAGGATGCGAGGATCGATATGAGTCGTTGATCTCATTTCAACCCACGTTGTTGGATCATTTCACGAATTTGGGGTTCGTGAGGTTGGAGGCCAGGCCAAATTCTTGGTTTTTGCAAAGTTTCGAGTTTGCAGGAGTAGGGAAAGAGATCCAAACCATTGGATTAGAACCTTCACATGGTATCGCTTATCACGAACTCGGGGGTTGAATGAATTGGAATTCGACTGCAGAAGTCATGAGGTGTCAAGCATTGAGGGCTCGTGTGAACAAGTGGCACATCCGTTAGGTGGGGACTGCATGATTTATAGGTGGCGTAACAACAAGTTCCTAAAGAAAGGTGGAAGAAGGTGACAGGTGGTGGACACACGTCACCTGGGAAAAGAGTCAACTCATTGTTGACTTATCACGTCTCGTGGATTCACAAAGGAGGAGCACGAGGGCTCAACACTCCAACTCGTGAAGTCGCGAGTTGCGAGTAGTGCTAGCAACTTAGCCTAGCTGGTGGTTATGTGTGGGAGGCGCTAACAAGGAGGAACCATACCCATATTCGCGAACTCGCGAGTGGCGAGTTGCGAAAAGCGCTTGCGCTAAGGCCCGGTTTTGGTCACATGGTGATGTAAGGCTCGCGCCTGGTGTTAAGTTACACAGGGTGGGTTTTCATAAAATACCTGTGGATTCGTTGAAGGTTCCAGCAGGGAACCAAAGGAGATGCTTTGGCTCGAGAAGAATTAGAACGATCATGTGTGGATCTCAGCACGAGGGTCGAGGGTCTGCGTTGCATCAAAGGGTGAGTGCAGAAAGGAAGAGGTAGCTAAAGAATTCCACAATGAGTTGAATTCTCACCAAAAGTATCTATGTGGAATAGATCAAAAGACTTTCAGTTGAAGTATGAAGACATGAATCTGACACTTGGAAAGAAAAGCACCAAAAGGATAACAAGCTTCAATAGTGAAGGCGTGGAGATTTTTGAAGAATTTTGAATGTATATTGTATATAATGCAATGAGGACAGTGCATAAATAAGGGGGAGGAAAATTTAATACCCAAGGATGAACACCAATTGTAAGTGTACATATGTTTTATAGGTTGGTGAGCCAGGATATTATAGGCCAGAGTGCCTATGTAATTATTAGGACCGAGAGCCTAGATGCTAAAAGGACAATGATCCTACCTTTGTAATATGCAATCACCATTAGTATTAATAAAATACATCACTATTGTAGACCAAATAAAACAAAAGAGTATGAGGGGATAGAACTCCACTAGAGGGAAAGGGGGATAAGGGTCTAGGATGAGGAACTAAGCCAAGGAGGCTTAAGTCAAGGAAATATTATATTAATATTTCCTAAAGTCTAAATCATGACATATATTATCCTAAGTTCCTAAAGTGGGGAAACATAGACCTAAGTGGGGCTCATGTAGTTCCCATCATGACAAGTGTCAAGTTGGGA
>ML808898.1:152256-164875 GCA_009831015.1 Picea engelmannii
GACCAATTAGTTAGAGGTTGATGGTTGTGGTAAGAACTCTTTCTTTCTGGTTGTTAAGAATTATTTTGAAGATGCTTTGAATTGAGAAGTCCTTCTTGACCAAAGACAAGTTATTTTCATCAACTGCATGTGTGATTGGATGTGGAGAAGAACTATTTCCTATCATGTTTCATGAATGATGTTGTAATGAGTAAGAGCAATTAATTCCGTTGGCAAGTTATCTGGTGCAATGTTTTGTTGTTCTTTTCTTTAATGATGAAGATGAATCATTGTGTTATTATGTGATGAATGGTCTTGGTATATGAATTATTTTTCTTGCCATTATCTCATTGCATATGTGTTTTATTTCTGGTAGTAGTATCTCAGACAGTAATTGGATGCTTACATGGCTAATGTATTAGTACTAGGCATGTGGTATAAAATTGTTGTATGCATGCTTGAGCAACAGGTTATCCCAAGTTCGACCTCTTCCCCTTAGTTAAGATTAATTCCATTTTTGTTGCCAAGTTGTTTTATGCTGGCTTACATCTGATATTGGTCCCACCCAAGAGAAAATATACCAAAGAGAATAGTCCAAGCTGAAGGAAGAGCCTTCACAAGAAAATGTAAATCCCATCGATAATTTGGCCAGATCGCAAGATCTGGGTAACCATTCCACTATTAAACGTTGCAGAGTATAATTGGGCCTCGGTGGCAGGTTTGGTTCCTACTGTTCAATCAAGGAATTTAAGGCCCATCAACACATAGCACATCAAGATTTTGTTGGTTATGAATTAATAACCAAAGTAAGTAAAGGGGTATGACCTAGTTATAGAAATGAATGCCAATAAAGAGAGGCATGGTTGAGAACATGACATGATTATATATGGAAAGGCTATAGTGCCACACAGGTATCCAATGAACTTCCTACTTATAACTAATTTTTGGACTATAAACTTTTTGCTAACACTGAGGAGAACCACAAAAGTTTATTCTTGGTGTAGTGTTCGGGTCAAAAAGGAAGGCATCCAAATGGTTGAGAAAGCAATAGGAAGTGTACGGATGATGTGTCGAGACATTAGCCAGACTTTGTAATTTACCATGGTGGGATGCATGACTTAGAAAAAGGGAATTCTGAAGCCAATTTCAAGGTGCATTGAATAGTATGCATGAATAGATCATGAAAGTGTGAAAGTGGTAGATTTGCACTCATGCATGCTAAAATAGAGTTGTGTACGCTTGAAGGAATTATGGAATTCCTTTTGGGGAATGCATGCAATATTATATTTTATATAAATGATTATGATAACAAGCGAAGTGTTAATATTATTACTAACTCCCAAAGTTGAGAACATTTCAGCAGTTGTTAGATATTGCAACGAAAGAGTTGTAAGTTAAAGTAGTCACATGAGGATGGAATATAGAAAATATTTGTTAGGAAAACAAAGTAATGAACATAGTGATGGATAGAAGAAACAAAATCTTTGTTTATGATAATGCATGTGCAAGGAATGATAATCTCATTCCAATTAATAAATGAATTGATAGAAAATGATTGAATTGTTAAGTATAAACAATTATAAGATCACTTTGTGACCTTTTGTAAATATTACAATAAAAGTATATTGTACATGAAATACTAACAATCTGTTTGGATGAATACATGATGAGAGTATGGAAGGAAAAGTGGTCTCAAGTATGGAACTGCTGAAAGCCATAATAAACATTGATGCATGTTGCTCCAACAACCAATAAATTATGAAATGAAATCTCATACTTGGGGAAATTTTTAATTTCCTTATAAAAATAATTTGAATTTATAAAGGAAATTGTTATGATATTAGCTTATGTTGACTGTATGTGTGTGATATGGATGAGATGATGTTTATTGAAGCTGGAATGCTTGGAAAGAAAGGATATTGTTTGGACGCTAGAGCCCTATGATTTCCATAGAATGTATACCCTTAGTGGGAGCTTGGTAAGATATGGTGCTCTCCTTGTGTGTGAAATCCTTAGCAAGATGGATCATTGAAGGACTATGTAGCGGTGAAGGGAGTCATGATACTGGAAGGGGGATGCAGGAGCATCATTCAAAGCCAAAATCGCATGCGTAGCCAAAGGAATAGCTAGATGCGCAGATGAAAAAAAGAGAGCACGTTTTTATGAAAACATTTTGAATTTGAAATTGAAGCATTAATGTAATAAGCTAGGGGAAGCGTACTTTCATTTATGTCTTGGAGATATGAACAGATCTGGAGAAATTACTCTCATCTGTTGGATGTAATAGGAATTTAAGTTTGTTAATGTAAAGTAGCTAGATATGAATGTTAGATTAGACAGTTTAGAAGTGTAGGAGGGAAAACAGATATAGACACCCTCACCCTTGTATCATTGTAACAGAGAACAATATTATCATTTAGATTTGATAAGCTGTAGAGATGTAGCAGAGAGTTGTAGAGAAGAATCCATGTACAGGAGCACTTGATTTTATATATGAATCTTTGACTCAACTTTCATGGTGTTATGATGCTTACTGTTTACATTTGTTAAATGGTATGTTTATAGTTGTTTTGTTTCTCTGTTATGCATTTATCTCAATGCTGTGTTGTATGTATGATTTCATGTTGAATATATGAAGTCTGAGAGAGAAGTAGAATGAGTTTCAATTGTTTCTCTTCCTGAGAATTCCTGCAAGGAGTGCAGTGAACGTCCGTAAGGTGTGCATTGATGAGGGTCTGAGTTTTATCTCAGAAAGCTCAGGAGAGATATCGTTGTTCTCATACTCACAGAAGTGCAAGAGAAGCACAGAGTTGTGCAAGGTGTGCACAGGCTGGTGGAAGTCTTAGAACTTATCAACCAAGGGGAAAATTGAAGGACTACTGTTTCAAAGAGTGCACAGGGTCAAAGACTCAAATAACTAGAAGTTATTTGAAAGTTGTCGCAAGGAGTGCTAGCAGGATTCATTTTTGGAGGCTTGAGTTTGCAAGTGAAAGCTCAGAAGGGATAACACCTTTGACACTTCAAAGGGAGACAAAGATCGAAACCGTCACATAGAAGTTAAGTTCAGAAGGGAGAACACTCAGTCATTGGCCAGAATTCATTGAGGAGTGAATCGGACAGTCAAAATTCTCAGTGGAGAGCTCGCGAAGTCGCGAGGACTATAGGATCCAGTGGAGCCATATGGACGGTGAGAGGCCTTCGTGAAGGAAGTGGCGAAGTTGCAAGAGTCATTGGATCTTGCAGAGTTGCAAGGTGGTTAGAGGCTGGTGAAACCCATCACCCAAGATGAGAGGATCGATATGAGCCATTGATCTCATTTCAACCCACGTCATTGGATCATTTCGCAAACTCGGGGTTCGTGAGGTTGGAGGCCAGACCAAATTCTTGGTTTGCGCAAAGTTTCGAGTTGCGAGGAGAAGGGAAGGAGATCCAGACCATTGGATCCAAGCCACGGGAGAACCACTGGATTAGAAACTTCATGTGGTATCGCGTATCGCGAACCGAGGGTTGAAAAAAATGGATTTCGACTGCAGAAGTCACGAGGTGTCAAGAGCCGAGGGCTCATGTGAACAAGTGGCACATCTGTTAGGTGGGGACCGCATGATTGAAAGGTGGTGTAACAACAAGTGCCCAGAGAAAGGTGCAAGCAGGTGAAAGGTGGTGGACACACGTCACCTGGGAAAGGAGTCAAATCATTGTTGACTTATCGCATCTCGTGGATTCACAAAGGATGAGCACGAGGGCTCAACACTCCAACTCATGAAGTCCCGATTTGCAAGTAGTGCTAGTTACTTAGCCTAGCTGGTGGTTATGTGTGGGAGGTGATAACAAGGAGGAACCATACCTGTATCGTTATCTTGGGTATCAGAGGATTGGAAAAGAGGAGTTGAGGGTCTTTGACTCACGAACTCATGAGTTGCGAGTTGCGAAAAGCGCTTGCGCCAAGGCCTGGTTGTGGTCGCATGGTGATGTAATTCTCGCGCCTGGTGTTAAGTTACACAGGGCAAGTTTTCATAAAATACCTGTGGATTCATTGAAGGTTCCAAAAGGAAACCAAAGGAGCCGCTTTGGCTTGAGAAGAATTAGAACGATCATGTGTGGATCTTGGCCTGAGGGTTGGGGGTCTGCGTTGCGTCAAGTGGTATAAGAGCCTAGAACAAATTATTTTCTTTATGTAGCAAAGAGAAGGGAGAAAATTTTGCAGCCATGCCACTGAGAAGAAGAGACAGGAAAATGCCTGATCCAACAGAGGAAAGAGAAATGTCGAGAAGAAGAGACAGAAAAATACATGATCCAGCAAGGGAAAGAGAGATGCATGAATTAAATGCTAGGCTTGATGCTATGGAGACAACAAAAAGGCACACAGTCGACATTGGGGATATCAGTGAGACTGAAAGTGAAAATGAAGCTGGAAACAAAGAAGTTGGAGTCGAAGATGCTTCCAAAGAACGCCTATTTAGGGTTGTTGCAAGGATAGGTGCTAGAGAAAAAATTGACATTCCAATGTATGAGGGAAACTTGGATGTTGAAAAACTTCTAGGCTGGATTAGAGCTCTAGACAAATACTTCGACTATGAGGATGTCGAGGAAGATAAGAAAGTAAAACATGTTGTTACCAGACTTAAAGGGCATGCATCACTGTGGTGGGATGAACTGCAGGCTGACAGACGTTGCAAGGGAAAGCAGAAAATCAAAAGCTGGGATAGAATGGTTGCAAAAATGAAAGCCAAATTTATACCCAGGGATTATCAAATCACTCTGTTTCAGAGGATGCAGAATTTGAGATAGAAGCTGATGTCAGTGAAATAATACACTGAAGAATTTACAGGATAAACATCAGAGTAGGTCATCGGGAAATCAATGATGAAAAAGTTGCGAGGTACATGAATGGTTTGCGATATGACATTTAAGATGAGATGAGCTTGTTGACCATTCAAAATGTGGAAGATGCTTATCATATAGCTTTGATAGCTGAAGAGAAGTTGAGTTGGACGCAAGGTCAAAGAGGTCGAGGTAGAAATCAAGACAGAGGAAAAACAATTGCCCAAGAAAGAACTCAGAGACCTAAAGAAGAGGGAAAGAAACCTAAAACTCAACCTGAAAGAGGAGGAAGCTCACAGGGAAGGCAGTATGCTGATAGAAATACTTTTCCTCGAGCCAGAAGAAGAGGAAGAGGTAGGGGAGGTGAAGTGAAATGCATTGTCTGTGGAAAAATCAAACATAAATCCTATGAGTGTCTATATAGTAAGAAAGATGGTGGTGAAACTCACATTTTCGAAGCTTAAGGACAGAATGTTGAGGCATAAGATGTTGAGGGCGGAAGATCTTTGATGATGAGGAAAGTTCTCTTGAAGCCAGAGGAGGCAGAGAACCCAACCCAAAGAAACAGTTTGTTTCAAACTTCTTGCAAAACTAAGGGTAGGGTATGCAAAGTCATAGTGGACAGCAGTAGCACAAATAATCTTGTATCTACAGAGACGGTAGAAAAACTGGAACCGGAGACTGTTGCACATCCAAGCCCATACAGAGTTTTGTGGCTACAAAAAGGACATCCGGTAAATGTCACTAAACAATGTTTAGTTGAATTTAAAATAGGAGGGTATAAGGATGAAATATTATGTGATGTCATTCCCATGGATGTTTTTCATCTATTGTTGGGAATACCATGGAAATATGACAGAAATGTGGTTTATGATGGGAGAAAGAACACGTACACCCTGGAGAAAAATGGTAGGACTCACATGTTGCTGCCAATTAAGGATAAAGAGGTGAAAACAGGGATGAACAACACTGTACTTCTCATGAGTGGGAAGGAACTTATTAATGAGGTTAAGAAGAAGGGAGACACACAATTTTTTGTGGTCAGGAAGCCCAAAATTGTTTTGACCAGTACAAGAATAGATGATTTACCAGAAGAAATTCAGGAGTTGCTGGGAGAGTTTGTTGATATAATAGTGGATGAACTACCTTGTTCGTTACCACCTATGAGGAGTATAAGTCATCATATCGATCTTATACCTGGAGACAGTTTACCGAACAAAGCAGCATACAGATTAACGCCGCAGGAAAATGAATAAGTTAAGAGACAGGTCCAAGACTTAATGGACAAAGGATTGATTAGAGAAAGCTTGAGTCCATGCACTGTTCCGATAGTGCTCATCCCAAAAAATATGGGGGCTGGAGAATGTGTACAGACTCAAGGGAAATCAATAAGATTACCATCAGATACAGATTTCTATTGCCAAGGATGGATGACTTGATGGATTGCTTGAGTGGAGCAAAGTGTTTTTCAAAGATTGATTTGAAAAGCGGGTATCATCAAATTCGAATGAGAGAAGGTGATGAATGGAATATAGCATTCAAGATGATTGAGGGGATGTATGAATGGCTTGTCATGTCATTTGTCTATACTTTCATGATATTGATGAATGAAGTCTTGAAGGATTTCATAGGGAAATTCGTCATTGTATATCTTGACGATATATTAATTTTCAGCAAGACAGAAGAAGAACACTTAAAAAATTTAGCTACAGTAATGAGAATATTACAGTAAGATAAATTGTTGATCAATGTGAATAAATCATCATTTATGAGGACATAACTCATTTATTTGGGTTTTGTTATCTCTGCAAATCAGTTGAAGATGGATCCAGAAAAGATAAAGGTGATTAAGGATTGGCCATCACCGAAGAACGTGTTTGAAGTTCGAAGCTTCCATGGTTTGGTTAGATTCTATAGGAAATTCATCCAAAAATTCAGTGGAATTAGCGCACCAATGATGGATATGGTGAGCAAAAGACATAAATATTTTCACTAGATGGAGGAAGCAAAGAAGAGTTTCAACCTGTTGAAGAAGAAGATCACTGAGCAACCAATTCTGGTTTTGCCAGATTTTAACAAGACATTCCAGGTCAGGTGTGATGCGAGTGGATTTGCAATTGGAACGGTCTTGAGCCAAGACAACAGGTCGGTCGCATATTTCAGTGAAAAACTGAATGAAGCGAAGATTAAGTACTCTATGTATGACAAGGAATTCTACATAGTCATAGAAGCACTAAAGAAATGGATACATTATTTGGTTCTGAAGGAGTTTGTTTTGTACAACGATAATCATGCTTTGCAATTCGTGACTCAACAGGAGAAGTTGAACCAAAAACATTCTAAATGGGTTGAATTCATGCAGAATTTTACTTTTGTGACTAAGCATATTTCTGGAACTGCTAACAAAGTTGTTGATGCTTTGAGCGGGAAATGTTTGCTTATGTAGGAATTCAGAGTCAAGACTTTGGGTTTTGATAACCTCAAAGAAATGTACAAGGATGATCCAGACTTCAAAGAGGCATATGAGGCATCTGAGAATCCAATTCTCAGAGACATAAGCCAATGGACTAAATACATGATCCAGGATGGATTATTATTCAAAGGCAATCAACTATGTATTCTGAAATTCTCCATAAGGGAGAATTTGCTGAAGGAAAAACACAGTGGAGGATTGGCCAGACACTTCGGTCATGATAAAACGTTCTCAAAGTTGAACAACTCATATTATTGGCCAGGGATGAGAACAAATGTTAAGAAATTTGTGGATAGATGCAGAATTTGCCAGCACACGAAAGGGAAAAGGAAAAACACAGGGTTATACCAATCATTACCCATACCTGAAAGGCCGTGGGATGCAGTGAGCATGGATTTCATATTGGGACTGCCAAGGACACAAAGAGGATATGATTCGATTTTTGTGGTAGTCGACCGATTTTCAAAGATGGCACATTTCATACCATGCCAGAAAACCAGCGATGCAACTCATATTGCGAACCTATTTTTCAAGGAAGTTGTCAGACTTCATGGCTTGCCAAAGAGTATCATGTTTGATCAAGATACCAAGTTCGTAGGACATTTCTGGAGGACCTTATGGAAAAATTTGGGGACAAATTTGTCTTTCAGCTTAGCATATCATCCTCAGATGGATGGACAGACAAAGGTCGTAAATAGGAGCTTCGGAGATTTGCTGAGGAGCTTAGTGACTGAACACCACAGTCAGTGGGATCACATTCTACCACAAGCGAAATTCGCTTACAATGATTCACTCAATAGAAGTATAGGGCAAAGTCCATTCTAGATTGTATATGGAATGTAGCCAAGGGGAGTTTCTGAATTGAAAGATGTAGAACAAGTTGAATTCAGGAGTGCTAGTGCAGAGGAATTTGCAGAAGGAATGAAGGAGCTTCATAGCCAAATCAAGGATAGATTGCAGAGTTCAAGTCAAGAATACAGGCGAAGAGCAGATCAACAAAAGTGAGAACTTCAATTTGAAGTTGGTGATCTAATTCTTGCGCATCTGAGGAAGGAGAGGTTCCCAAGGGGAACATATAACAAACTGAAGATGAAAAAGATTGGACCATGCAAAGTCATAAGGAAATTTGGGGCAAATTCATATGAGCTTGAATTACCCGATGGGGTTAGAATCTCACCGATATTCAATGTTGCAGATTTGTACACTTACAGAGCTGAAGATGCAGGAGCAGAAGATGAGAAAGAAGAAGTTCAATGGGAGAAACAAATGCCTGTAGCTAAAAATCCACAGACGGAAATCATAATTGACAAGAGGATTAGCAAAAAGACTAGGAGAAAGGAGTATTTTGAATACTTGGTCAAGTGGAAGGGACATCCAGTTGAAGATGCCAGTTGGGAGGATGAAGCAGCAATTCAAAAGCATGGACATACAGTGCAAGAGCTCATGAATAGGAGTTCATGAAAATTTTCAAGCGAGGGAGTATGATGCAGGAGCATCGTACAAATCCAAAAGCACGTGCCTAGCCAAAGGAACAACTAGATGCGCGGATAAAAAAAAAGAGCACGTTTTTATGAAAATGTTTTGAATTTGAAATTGAAGCATTAATGTAATAAGATAGGGGAAGCGTAGTTTCATTTATGTCTTGGAGATATGAACAGATTTGGAGAAATTACTCTCATCTGTCGGATGTAATAGGAATTTAGGTTTGTTAATGTAAAGTAGGTAGATATGAATGTTAGATTAGACAGTTTAGAAGTGTAGGAGGGAAAAAAGATATATACACCCTCACCCTTGTATCATTGTAACAAAGAACAATATTATCATTCAGATTTGATAAGCTGTAGAGATGTAGCAGAGAGCTGTAGAGAAGAATCCATGTACAGGAGCACTTGAGTTAATATATGAAGCTTTGACTCAACTTTCATGGTGTTATGATGCTTACTGTTTACATTTGTTAAATGGTATGTTTACAGTTGTTTTGTTTCTATGTTATGCATTTATCTCAATGTTGTGTTGTATGTATGATTTCATGTTGAATATATGAATTCTGAGAGAGAAGTAGAATGAGTTTCAATTGTTTCTCTTACTGAGAATTCCTGCAAGGAGTGCAGTGAACATCCACAAGGTGTGCGTTGACGAGGGTCTGAGTTTTATCTCAGAAAGCTCAGGAGAGATATCGTTGTTCTCATACTCGCAGAAGTGCAAGAGAAGCATAGAGTCGTGCAAGGTGTGTGTAGGATGGTGGAAGTATTAGAACTTATCAACCAAGGGGAAAATTGAAGGACTATTGTTGCAAAGAGTGCACAAGGTCGAAGACTCAAATAACCAGAAGTTATTTGAAAGTTGTCGCAAGGAGTGCGAGAAGGATATATTTTTGGAGGCTTGAGTTTGCAAGTGAAAGCTCAGGAGGGATAACACCTTTGAACACTTCAAAGGGAGACGGAGATCGAAACCTTCACATAGAAGTTAAGTTCATAAGGGAGAACAATCAGTCATTGGGTAGAAGTCATTTAGGAGTGAATCGAGAGGTCATAATTCTCCATGGAGAGCTCGCGAAGTCGCGAGGACCGTAGGATCCAGTGGAGCCGTATGGATGGTGAGAGGCCTTCATGAAGGAAGTGGCGAAGTTGTGAAAGTCGTTGGATCTTGCAGAGTTGCAAAGTGGTTAGAGGCTCATGAAACCCATCACCCAGGATGCGAGGATCGATATGAGTCGTTGATCTCATTTCAACCCACGTTGTTGGATCATTTCACGAATTTGGGGTTCGTGAGGTTGGAGGCCAGGCCAAATTCTTGGTTTTTGCAAAGTTTCGAGTTTGCAGGAGTAGGGAAAGAGATCCAAACCATTGGATTAGAACCTTCACATGGTATCGCTTATCACGAACTCGGGGGTTGAATGAATTGGAATTCGACTGCAGAAGTCATGAGGTGTCAAGCATTGAGGGCTCGTGTGAACAAGTGGCACATCCGTTAGGTGGGGACTGCATGATTTATAGGTGGCGTAACAACAAGTTCCTAAAGAAAGGTGGAAGAAGGTGACAGGTGGTGGACACACGTCACCTGGGAAAAGAGTCAACTCATTGTTGACTTATCACGTCTCGTGGATTCACAAAGGAGGAGCACGAGGGCTCAACACTCCAACTCGTGAAGTCGCGAGTTGCGAGTAGTGCTAGCAACTTAGCCTAGCTGGTGGTTATGTGTGGGAGGCGCTAACAAGGAGGAACCATACCCATATTCGCGAACTCGCGAGTGGCGAGTTGCGAAAAGCGCTTGCGCTAAGGCCCGGTTTTGGTCACATGGTGATGTAAGGCTCGCGCCTGGTGTTAAGTTACACAGGGTGGGTTTTCATAAAATACCTGTGGATTCGTTGAAGGTTCCAGCAGGGAACCAAAGGAGATGCTTTGGCTCGAGAAGAATTAGAACGATCATGTGTGGATCTCAGCACGAGGGTCGAGGGTCTGCGTTGCATCAAAGGGTGAGTGCAGAAAGGAAGAGGTAGCTAAAGAATTCCACAATGAGTTGAATTCTCACCAAAAGTATCTATGTGGAATAGATCAAAAGACTTTCAGTTGAAGTATGAAGACATGAATCTGACACTTGGAAAGAAAAGCACCAAAAGGATAACAAGCTTCAATAGTGAAGGCGTGGAGATTTTTGAAGAATTTTGAATGTATATTGTATATAATGCAATGAGGACAGTGCATAAATAAGGGGGAGGAAAATTTAATACCCAAGGATGAACACCAATTGTAAGTGTACATATGTTTTATAGGTTGGTGAGCCAGGATATTATAGGCCAGAGTGCCTATGTAATTATTAGGACCGAGAGCCTAGATGCTAAAAGGACAATGATCCTACCTTTGTAATATGCAATCACCATTAGTATTAATAAAATACATCACTATTGTAGACCAAATAAAACAAAAGAGTATGAGGGGATAGAACTCCACTAGAGGGAAAGGGGGATAAGGGTCTAGGATGAGGAACTAAGCCAAGGAGGCTTAAGTCAAGGAAATATTATATTAATATTTCCTAAAGTCTAAATCATGACATATATTATCCTAAGTTCCTAAAGTGGGGAAACATAGACCTAAGTGGGGCTCATGTAGTTCCCATCATGACAAGTGTCAAGTTGGGAACATGCAAATACATTGGAGGAACTTAGTGAATTTTGGGAGAATTCTCATTATTCTCTCATGGACTCTTACTATCCGTACTTTGCCATCCATGGTTTGTATTGTACTTGGGAAGATTTGGGGGAGTTGTTGGTAACGAATGAAACATAGATATTTGGAGATTAAGAAGTGGGTTTTCAGGGCCATGTGTGTTGGAAGAAGCGATTTTTCAAGCCCGTGAGAAGTCTCTCTAGTGAGATAACTACTGAGAATATTTTTTCGATGTGATGAAAAATAGCTACAGATCTATGAGACTTTATGTTCGACCTATTCTTGAATCCCCCAAACGGAAGTGGGAAAACCAAAGGACTATTGAGAAGATAAGGGGTGCACTTCTTGGGGTGGGACAGGATGTGGGAAATGAGAGGTTGTAGGCCAGTTGGAGTAGTTGGCACCTTGACCGAAGATTTATTGTGTTGATTAGACCTTAGTTTGGCTTAGGAAACTTTCCCTGTATTTTTTTATTTCATATGAGATATGATTGATATATTATTAAAATGATGAGTGTTCCATATATAGGGAACATATGGTGAACATTGTTATTGGATAAATCCGTAGGTGCAGACACTAACCGATCTCCCTAGATCCACCTGGATCTAGAACAAAGTAAGACAGAACATGACTCTTTCCCTAGATTTTGACCATTGAATTAAATAGGAGGCAAGAACAAATAACATACCTTATTATCGCTTCCTATGGTCTTTTTTGCTCCCACTTCGCTCCAGTGCTCTCATGCATCCAAGACTAAGACAACACAAACCAACCAAAGTGAAGAAAGCACAATCTATTCAACAATCAATCTATGTATATGATCAAGGAATTATACAATAAAGTGGAAATAGCTTTATGGGAAAGGGACATGCTACTGTATCATATTAATGGAAAGTAAAGATTACAACCTGAGCCTTGATGTTGCAAACTTCCTTTCGATGGCCCTTGGCTCTGACACACACACTTGCTCACTTGCATGAAGAAGATCAACTCCTTTTGATAAACTTGCTAGAGTCTCCAAGCTGTTGTTCAATGCCGAGTCCTTCACACAATTATTTCACCAATTCTCCAATGAATCTTGCTTAACCTTTTCCATGAGAATTCCCTCAATATATAGGAGAGAATGAATTAGTTACTTGGATAAGAATGATCCCAAAATATCAGGGAATCCAGTACTAGG
>ML808898.1:164925-176880 GCA_009831015.1 Picea engelmannii
TATATAGGAGAGAATGAATTAGTTACTTGGATAAGAATGATCCCAAAATATCAGGGAATCCAGTACTAGGATAACCATTCGAATGCCAACCCATCCTTCTAGAATATTCCCTTCTAGAAGCATCGAGAATTCATCTTTTTCCTAGCTTTAGGAAGATTTCGCACCCTAGCAGTTCAACATAGTGCGATATGTTCACACCCTGGATTAAGGCAGCCTGCGAGAATCAGGCATTCTCGCAGGCAAATATACTAGCAGCCTGCGAACCTTCTTCAAAAATGAGATTTCTGGAAAGAGAAGAAAGTAACTTTTCTCAGGAGAAAGTTCTTATGAAGAGCCTCAGTACACCATCATCAATACATCATCATGATGACCAAAATCATGGGTAACAGAATGCCCCCCAAAGTATGAGGTTGGAACTAGTGACAACCGATAGACTTTGTAAGCTACATGTGTGTGTCGGGAACCAGGAGCACACCTAATCGAAAACCTACGAACAACCAAGCATCTGCAAAATATCATATATATCAATTCTGAGGTAGGCATTCCCATACTCAGATCACAGACTGATGACATTATAGACATGGGTCATGGCCACCAATCATACACTGTGGATCCATGCCGTCAAAATATAGCATAGCCACCGAAATACACTGTGGATCTATGCGAGAAATTTCAAATCAAGACGACATAGCCACGAGATATACAGTGGATCTATGTGTCGCAAATTATACATACTCCATTGCAACCTTGATCACAAAGATGATATCCAGGGTCTTCAATCTCATCGCCCAAAGTACGAATCTAACCATGTGATTACATGTGTTGAAGTCGAACATGATAGAAACCACTTGATTACCGGTCATTGATGAAACTGTTACAAGTGCGAGGGAAATCACCATTGATGTCAATGACTCCCAAGGTACCATAGTACAATCCATCAAGTGTGAATAAATGAGTTGAAGTCAAACATCCAATGGAATCTTTTGATCAGGGGTCAATGATGTAAACCCACTGTCGATAGCGAGGAAACCTGTCATTGAGGCGTGCAAGCTCCAAGGTACCAAATAATTTCTAAGTCTTGATTCTGGATAATGAGTTGAAGTCGACGGAACAAAACTTGTCACAGGAGGGCCTTGATGTATCCCCCATCAATGACACGAAATGAGTAACAGATTTTGAAGGTGAAATAGAGTAGGACTGAACACAGAGAAGGTCGACACAGAGAGAATGGATAACTGCAGATGGCCGACTCAAAATAGGTTTCAGATGAACTTCTCTTGAACATATGGATGACACGACCAATGATTTGGCAGCATTGACTCAAAGAATATGCAGGGAATGACCTTGTAAAAAATCGAATGAGAGACAAATGGATTTCCCAAACCATCTTCAAATGTGATAAATAAGGGGTGTCATGTTCAAGAGTGACACTTACTGCCAATCAATACGAAGATGAAAACATATCCCTTTCCCAAATTTTCCCCCACCATTTCTGGCGAGTACCTCTTTATTTTTACGCAAGCTTGAGGAGGATAACATATGCTTGTTGATATAAGCTCATCCTTCGGATGAGTCCCTCAGAGTATTTTTAACGAACCCTAAGAAGGAGTGGTTTGGTCCCATCACGGGTCTCGCAATGTTTGTTTAACGAGTCCAGAGCTAGAAAACTCGAAGGTTTTTCAAGATTATAGAGTTTGGAAAAACAATTAAAAGAGAACTCTCTCAGTTCCTTTTTCGTAAAATAGTCTAGACGAGACCGAAAAAGAGATAAATTATCGCTCACCAGACACTTACTTCAAGTACTTTATCGAGCGTGAAAACAGCAAGGTCGCTCGGCGATATTTTCATGTTTAGAGAGTATGAAAAGAGCTTAAAGAGGACTCCAAAGGGGGTTCCTTTTTCATATTACCTTGTTGAGCCCGAAAAAGTGATAAAAGTATGCTCGATCACGTTCTCATGTATTTACGAGTGCAAGAATGAACAAAGACCACGCTCGATGTTTTTATATAAATACCATAAAAAACAATCAAAAACACATGATGACAAAGAAAAATATGTCCATATCCTGATACTTGACCATTAAAGTTGTTATGCCTGCAAAAGGTTCACTCAACATGACATTAGGGATTAGGGTTTAATATATAAATAAGCATAAAAAACCAAATGACATAGTAAAAGTAAATAAAAAGGAGTAAATACTCTTTTTACCACATCATTTTTACCTTTCCACTATTTGAGCTCCAAAAAACCCCTCTTTTACCCTTAGAGTTCGGCGTCAGATTGCGGGAGCTACGAGAGACCATTCAGCGAGCCGTCTATGACAGTGAGGTAGGCTATTCGTCCTTAACACTTTCATGGTTTAATTTTGTAATTTCATTGGTTAGATTTTCATTTTTAAGTTGATTTTCCAAGCCCTACATGTGCGCTGCCATTCTCGCAGGCAGGCTATACGGGGCCTGCGAGAATGATGTTTTCTCGTAGGTGAGCCTAAGGCCACCTGTGAGGTTCTCGCACTGTGCACACAGGGCACCTGCGAGAACTGCAAAGCTAAAAAAAGTTTTAAAAATTTAGCCAACAAAAGAGAATGAATTCATGAAAATAGTTGCTAATTTTCTTGTTATGTCTCTCATGCAGATATTTGGCCATCAACATGGTGCTTGAATGGCACAAAAGGGAACATGAAGAAGACAATTCAATGACTAAAAATCATCCACCTACTATAGCTGCTTTGAGAGACTGTGGGCTCTTGAAGCACTTTCGCATCCCAGGCATGAGGGCCCAAGCCAGACTATTAGAGTACCTGGTGCACATGTGGGACCCTGATCAACAGGTATTTCAAGTGGGTGTCCACACACTGTCCTTAGACATTGAGGACATTTACTTTTTGACCGGATTGTCCTGGAGGGGGTACTATGTGAGCCTGACCAGTAGAAGAGGTGGTGGGATACAGATGAGTGAGTACTGCCATATACACTGCGTTCCCGAGGTTGAGAGAAAGAAAGGAAAAGTAGCTATCTAGGGGGTACGAGATTTGACCCTCCGTACTATTCTATTCACCATAGCGCGGATGGCTAGGATTTCTACTCTTCATATGGCATTACAAAGTTACTTCCAATATGCTATTGAGTTTATTGAACATCGAGTGTTCAATTGGGCAGATGATGTGCTTCGTAGTATAAAAAAGCAATTGACCAAGTGCAGACGTGGCAACCTGAAGCAATTCGGGTATGGATATTTGTTGGTGTCCTTCTTCCTTGAGAGGGTCCCATTACTGAGGTTGCAGGTTGAATGGAATATACCGGGTCCCAGGGATCCAAGGATGCTGAGATGGTGTTGGCTTATGGCCCAACACTTAGCAGGACTGATCATCAAGTATGATGATACTTTCTTTGACTGGTTTCAATCACAACTGTTGATGGTTGATGACTATGCTTATGCCAGCTTGGATTTCCAAGGAGATCCGGATTTAGCACTGCCAGAAGATGCTCAGTGGGGGGACCTTGGTAAGAAGTACACACATTTTCTCTTTTTAAATGTTTTTGAATTTTTATCATATTCAAATGTTTTTGTTTTATATGTTCGTCCAAACACTAATACAAAATCGTTTGTTGATAACACATATGTTGGACCTTACAGACCTCTGGACACTTCTCCCATCCAACGGTGAGGAGAGGTAGCGACAACACCACAGTATGCTGAGGATTATCAAGTGGTGGAACAAAATCTAGAGGGCCTGACTACAGACATTCCAAACATGACTCTGGAAGAGGTTCCACGATGCGATCAACGTCATACTGTAGGGGTATCAACATCTATGAGTCGACTACTCCGTAGGGTTGCTCGAGCAGTCGTGTGTTACCGTGAACGTCATCCATGACATCACTTTGTAGAAGCTATGAGCTTCAGATTTTGACATTTTGGTCTTCGGACAAACTTTTTGTAAAAAACTCTTTTGATCGTTATATATATAGACGACTTCTACCGGTTTACTTTATATTGTGTGAATTTCAATGTGTTTGATTTATAAATGATTCAAATTTCTGTCCAATACATAATTAGCCAATGCATCTGTTAATGTATTTAGACATCTAGGAATATGTTGATATTCAATGTGATCAAAATAACATTCCAAGAGGCAAATTCGAAAATACACCCGTAACAAAGTAGGACTTCGAATAGAGTAGATATTACTTAACTGTAGTACTACAAGCTGCGAGTCAAGTTGCACAACCAAATGAAAAATTTCGAGTGAGATAGCATCAACCAATAATTCAATAACGACGCTATACTCTGCAATGTTGTTGGTCGCACGACCGAGGCACACACCTCATAAAGATAAAAGTTCATTTGTTGGGGCATAGATTGCCCACGCAATGGAAGCAAGGTTCTGAGTACTATGGCTAGAACCATCAGCGAAGCCAATATAGGGTAGCGAAGACTCTGACATTTGGAAATCAAACACAACGTCACATAAGGGCAGAGACCAGATAACGACAAAAGAAAATTATAGTAACACACAAAACGTATGATACAATAAAAATACAAGTACTTGTGCACAAATGATTTTATGCATAGTACTTCTTCAAGTACAACCCATTCCTGGGTTCACTCAAAGGGATACCATCATAATCTACCAACTCATATTCTCCTTTTTACAAAACTCGGTGAACAATATAAGGACCTTGCCACATGGGTTCGAATTTCCCATCTCCTAAGACATCTCGATCCTGTTCATAGAGAAGAACAAGATCACCTTTGGAGAAAACGCGAGGCTTGACATGCTTGTCATATTGGGACTTGACACATTTCTTCTGGGCTTCTATTACTAGAGTGGCGTCATGTCGAGTTTCGTCTAATCGCATTAGATACAATAGACGTTCTTCTTCGACAGAAGTGTTGGGTAGGAGTTCAATAGCTAGTTTTAAAGAGGGTATCTCGCATTCGATAGGGATAATGGCTTCCACACCATAGACTAACCGAAAAGGTGTAAACCTAGTAGCGGACTTGACAGATGTTCGGTATGCCCACAATGTCGAAAACAACATTGTGTGCCAACTTGTTTTATGAATCCCTATCATTCGTCGAAGCATAGTTATGAGAACTTTGTTAATCACTTCGACTTGACCATTGTCTTGTGGATAATAGGGCGTTGAGTTATCATGGCGAAGACCCATCTTTTCAGTAAGTTCGGACATCATAAAATTCCTAAAGTGGCTACCGTGATCAGTGACGATAGCTTGGGGAACACCAAAACGAGCTATGACGTCATTAAAAAGAAACAATGTTGTGGTCTTTCCAGTATTGTCGAATGTCGGCATCGCCTTGGCTCATTTAGTAAAGTAATCAACGGCTACAATGATGTAACCATGCCCCCTGGCCAAGTGAGGGTGACATGTCATGAAATCAATGCCCCATTTCGCAAAAGGACCAACTGAGACCACAGGGTGAAGAGGAGCAGGATGTGACCGAATTTTCTGATTGTAGGTCTAGTAGGCATGGCATTTCTGAACGACAGTAATGCAGTCGTTAAACAAAGAAGGCCAAAAATATCCTGCGCGTAAGATCTTCTGGGAAGTAGCATACCCAGACATATGACCACCACATGCTCCAGAATGGCAGTCATTCAGAGCTTTCTCGACTTCGTCCAACATTAGACAACGTTAAAAAATAGAGTCAATCCCCCGACGGTAAAGAGTATCCCCGAGGATAATGTATTGACGAGCTTGATAGCGTATGCGATGTCGTTCAGTACTAGACAAAGTAGGCCGGAAAGTTTGGGTTTGGAGATATATAATGATATCCCCATACCAAAGATCATCAGTGCTAATAAGGAAAAGAGATTCATCGGGTAATGAATCAACTGCTACATTTTCCGTTGCAGAATGGGGAAAATCGCATATCAACTCAGCAAAAACTAATGACTTCTTGGACTTGGTGTGGTCAAATTCCAAGTCAAACTCCTGGAGTATCACAATCCATTTGGAGTATTTTCCCCCTAGCAACTGACATGTCAAAATGTGTTGCATAGGGTTTCAATGAGAAATCACTGTAGTTTTGCGTGAGAGGATATAGTGCTGGAAGCGTTGGACAGCTTGGACGACAGCCAAGGCCAGTTTCTCAACATGTTGATACTTGATTTTAGTTTGCGTGAGAGTTCAACTCAAGTAGTATATAAAATGTTCGTTGTGGGCATCATCTTCTTGGATGAGAACCATGCCAATAGTGTACTCTGAGGCAGCAAGATAAAGGAAATAATCACGACTATAATCGGGAGGAAAGAGAAGCGGAGCTCACGTTAGGGACAACTTCAAAGCTTCAAAAGCATTGTTGGAAATGGTATCCCAAACGAACTTTGAATCTTTCTTTAATAGCTGCATAAAACCATGAGTGATCTCGGCGTAATTAGGGATAAAACGACGAAGAAAGTTTGATTTCCCCTGCAAACTTTGCAACTGGCGAAGTGTAGAAGGAGGAGGAAGATTAAGGATCGCCTCAACCTTCAAAGGATCCACCTGGATCCCGTGATGCGAAACAATAAAACCTAGAAGACAACCGGATTCTACACAGAAAATGCACTTACGAGGATTTAAACGTATACGGTAGAACCGACAGCAAACAAAAATGGCTTGGAGGTGGGTAGGGTGATCGACTCTGCGCATAGAATGAGTAGGTAAATCGTCCAAATAGGGTTGAACGATGTGCTTGATATCATGAAAAGCATAAGACATATCGTGTTGAAAAGTTGCACCCGCATTCTTAAGACCGAAAGGGAGTTTCCGATAGGTAAAAGTACCCTAAGGACAAATAAAAGCAGTCTTATGTTGATCCTTAGGAGCAATGTTAATTTGATTATAGTTGGAGAAACCATCCATGAGAGAGAAGATTTCACTTCCAGCACAGTCATTGACAATCTGATCGACGAAAGGGGTAGGAAAGTTATCTTTTGGACAAGATTTATTGATATCCCTATAATAAACACATACATGAATGGTGCCTCCTTTTTTTTCAATCAGGACAGGATTGGAAACCCAGTCTATAAGAGCCACCGGATAAACAAAGCCGACTTTCAGAAGTTTCTCAACTTCGAGCTTGATAGCAGCCGCTTTACGTGGGTGAACCGGATGAAGGCGTTGTTGGACGGGTTTAGCGCTGGGGTATGTCTTTATCTCATGTACAATAATTGCAGGGTCGATACCTGGCATCTCTTCGTAGCTCTAGGCAAAGATGTCACGAAATTCTTTGAAAATGGACGTATAGGTGACGATTTCATCGGAAGAACATGAAGCTCCAATATGGACATTTTCGACAATCCCAGGTTTTATGGATATGTCAATGGGAATCATGGGCGAGATATTGCTTAAGTTCCCTTCGACAAACACATCACGTGCAGACTCGAGAACAGTCGAAATGCCGACAACGGTCGACGGGGTTGAAATTTGTTGGTAGTTCTCAAGAGTATGCTGCTCCAGAAAGAGGATGGAACGATGATGCCCATTGTCCCAAGGAGTGTCTTCCATGACGGACATGATCATCTCGTCAGTGGGAAAAATAACATGAAAAGGATCAGGAGACATCAAGAGAGGGTGTAGAAAGTGTTGCCGCTTGAATGGCCTGATAGGCAGATTCAACCAGACTTAACGGTATTACGTCGCCGAAATGAATATGATCTCCCGGGTCAGGGACTATCCAAGGGTCATGAGACATCGGAAGTTCATGAGGAACGGTGGAAATCATGTTGATAGAAGCAACAGACAAGCGTGGAACATCGGGCGGTGGAATGGGGAAAGTACCCATTAACGAAGAATCCTTTAGAAGGACTACACTGACGTTCTCATAACCCGGTGGGGTTTTAGCAATAAACGATACGTTTCTAGTATGGGTATCATAATTGAATAAGGCAAGTTGATCGACTGTAACAACCTTTCCTTGATGAGGAAAATGTACTACACGGAAAAGTGTCGACACAACAACATGCATGGAATCAATCCAGCTGCGACCAAGCAGAAGATTATAATCTAAGGGAGCGTCAAAAACTTCCACTTTGACTTGAACCGTCTTACCTTCTAAAGTGATGGGCAACGAAGGAAGACACCGTAGGGCTTAAAACCAGAGCCATTGAAGGCTTTAAGAGTGTTTTGTGATTCATTCAAGGGAGGAGAGCCTATGGCTTTCCAACAAGCAAAAGACATTACACACATCGAGGCACCCGCGTCGATAACAGTTCGGCAAATGTTCTTTTCAGAGACAAAAACCTGTATCCGGAATGCGAGTTGAGGGGGTAACCTTGGAATGTGATCTTCCAAGTAAAAGACTATCAAATTCGTATCCATTGGGTCAATTCCACCAATAGCTTTCAACAGTGCCTTCCGTTGTGCAGTACAAGTTTGAAGGAATTCAAGGGCTGTCATCACAGAAGGTGCTTGAGCCAGATCTTCAACAATGCTATAGTTCTAAGCGGCACGAGCATGAGGATTGAAAGTTGATTTCTGAATGACGCCCTTAGGGGGGGGTCACAGAACTGTGTCGAGGCTCAATCATTCGAGATGAAGAGGATTGTTTGTAGGTGGAGTTGTGGGAGAGGATTGTACCAAAGAAGGGGGTAAATAGTCAACCTTCTCCTTAGATGGAAAATAATCTTTGGCTCGAGTTGTGAGTGCAACATTGTTCTGCTTATAATCACTAGTACACATCAAAACATAAGAAGTGGTAGAAGATGAGGGTTGGTCATGGATGACCAAATGAGCCTGTTGTTGAGACGGGAAGGGTTGGGACAAGACAGCCAGTGCAGGTGGTTCCGGGGCTCCTTGAAGGAACTTAGTGACCTTGGCACGCCGTGGAAAATCCTTCGTGTAATGATCATCACCACAGATAAGATAAGGGCATCGGGGTTTGCGCTTATCCCGATGATCAATAGGGGTAGTTTTAGGTTGCTTTGCTTGAGTATTATTTTTTCCCTCCTTATTCTTGCCTCTCCCCTTTTTAGATTTGTTTTTATTGGCTGGGGTAGATTGGACAACATTTACCTCAGAAGTTTTGCTGGTGGGAGTGGCAGGAGACAGAGCATTTTGAACATTAGAAGAAGCAGATTTAGGGTTTGTGATTGAAGTGGCATGTGATTGGGCTTGGGTAGTACCAATCACACCGTCAGCTACATGCGAGATAGATGGAGAAGTTGAAGTGCTGGAAGCATTAGGACGAGGTAATTTAGGTAATAAATTGTAAAGGGTTCCCATTTGTGAATAAACGAGGTCAAGATACTGAGCATGACTTATAGCCTGCTCCTCCGTGACAACGCCACCCATGGCAATATCCTTACCAATTTCGTTCACAAAGGATTTTGTAAACCATTCTGCCAGTAACTGATCGAGGAGTTCAAGTTTAATGAGACATCGTCTCCTTCGCCACTCATGGATGTGATCATATATATGAGTGCCTTTAGTTTTTTTGAAGGAAGTCAAAATCTCGGTCCCCGTATCATAACGGATTGGTAACTGGTAATGCGTAAGGAAAGCCATGTCTAGGGTGTTGAAATCAGAGAAGAAACCTCGTGGCAATTCGATATACCACTTCGCAGCAGAACCAGTAAGGGTTCATTGAAAAATACATAAACGAATAGAGTCATCCATCAAAGAGTTGGATGAGTACTAGAGGTGAAAAGTCATAACATGATTGTTTGGGTCCTCTCCCACTTTGGCATCGAATTTAGGAATGTCCGATGGAAGCTTGGCTGGGATAACAGGCCATTGGGGAGAGTGATGAATAGGATCATTTAGAATCCGTGAAAAATCCGACAAATCCAAAGTAGCAAGAATAGGTAACTGTCGATTCACCTGCGGGTACTGGTGGCTTTGGGGAGGAAGCCCTGTCGGCAAACCAGTAGGCCCATAAGCAGTCTGCATATAGTTTGAAGATCTAGGCATATTCATTGGTGGCTGGACAGGATAGTAGCTCATCGGATTATACCCTGGAACAGGGGCTTGAGTTTGAGGATTCGACCCCCAAATGGGATTGAACGAACCGGGATATGGTTGGCCCATGCTAGGAGGTGTGACAGATGCAGCTGGAAACTGCTGCCCCCCATTCGATTGAGGAGGATTTTGTATCAATTGATTCAAATACTGGGCCAAGGACGGTGGCATGTTCTTCCCATAAGGCGGGGTTTCCCCTCCCATTGAAGGTGGTGTACCAATTGAGGGAAATGTTCCAATTGGCATTTTCCAACTGAGAGGGGGTTGAGTTATACTACCTTGATGAGATTGTCCACCAACCAGAAGATGATAAGATGGAGTGAATGATGGAATAGCACCACTAGGATTAGGATTACCAGTAGAAGATGAAGAAGGTCCTCCAAAAGGAAATTGAGGGAGTGTTGGAACAAAACCGAGAAAAAAGTGCCTAGAAGAAGAAGGACCACTAGGAGAGCCGGATGGAGCTTGCGCGGGAGTAGGAATGGTAGCATTCAATGCACGGTATCCAGGTGGTAGTGTCGGATTGACGTTGGGCATCCGCGGTGTGTTGATAGGATCAAGACTAACCACAGGAAATCCGGTTGAAAAACTTGTAGTAGTTGCAATATGGGCCATTTCGGCAGGTACGATAAAGTGATAAGTGGTAGTCACCAGTATTGTCTCTATATCATAGATTTCAAAAATCACAGGGGGGTTGATCTTAGAAATCACAGGTGAACCTGGACCAAAAAGGTCTCGCCGAAAAACACCTGTAGACCAAAAAGGATCTTCGCCTTCTATACCGGGAAAGGGTCCATTCGGAGATCCGGAATACATAACAATTAAGTCTCCGGAAGAGTCTTCTCACATAAAACGTCTCTTAGAATCAGGGTTAAGTCTAAATTCCTCTCGAGTGTTTGTAATTCGAAAAGATTCTAGAGAGTCAGTGCGTTCCACTTGTGGTGTGGTGACAACTGGGACTTCACTCTGCCGAGGAGAGCCTCCAGGTGTGCGTGTGGGAAAGGGTTGAGAACTGTCTAGATTCTCTGGAGATAAACCTTGAATTCTACATGAACGATGTGGAGGAGCTATTGTAAACGAGTGACAAACTTCGCGAAGAAAATCCTATGGTCAACTTCGAGAAACATACAACACGTGCTAGTAAACAAAATCTAGAAAGCAATCACCAAGCAAACAAGACCTTCTAATTTCAAAGCCACTAGTTGGTGAAGAAATCCAACGTCGAAACAACGAGACGAGAAGGGGCAGGGCTAGGGTGGAAAAGTTACGCTGACGACCTTCTTAACAGACTTACACCCTGGTGCAAGCTCCCACACATAATCATGGGTATACCCTCCAAGGAGCCCGAGTGAGTTTGATCAACGTCAATTCTAGGTACCGTGAAGACTTTCCCCTCCACAGTCACCTCGGGTAAGAACCTAGAAAGATAGGCCACTAAGGTCACCACCAACAACAATAAATCCTGGGGGGACAGTCGACAGTCCGATCCACATGCAAGGGCAGGGTATCTAGCCTGCAATCAACTCAAAAGGCTTCCACTCATCATTGTGGGTATACCTCCGAGTGATCCCCATAATATGTGCAATCTCTAAACTGATATGAACAAAGTAGGGTGAGTAACTCTGCCAATATCAATGCGACCTAGTGTTTGACCCTTGTGTGAGAAGGGCTTCCCATGACAAGATGTTGCAAATGGAATTTAACACTCCCTAACACAAGATGCTATTGTGTGTTTTCTTCTTTTGGAGAGTGTATCTCTCTTCCTACTCCAAAGTGCTAGCCTAGCTAAATTTTGGTGTAATAAAGCCCTAGAAAAAAGTTACTAGATAAATTTTATGATTACGCAGTGTTATTAAGAGTTGTTGTTTACTCAAAGGAAACAAAAGTGAAACTTATGTTGTATGACTCTGACCCAACAATGCAAGGATGAGAATGAAATATATCACTTTTCGTTCAATGAATCCTATGTATGGGAGAGAGAGAAAGT